>JAMKQA010090333.1:0-14338 GCA_024699735.1 Posidonia australis
TTTCTCTTATATGTTATATTGATTGCTTGAGTAGTTAAGTTATTTATACGTACAAAATAAACTCCTTACATGCAATTTTTCATTCACCCATAAAAACTGATATAAGTAAATTAAAAAGTGTTAATTCTCTATTCACCCCCCCTCTAGTGGAACTATTCGATCCTACACTAGCAACCTCCTCCACCTCTCTCCTTCCTCTCTCACCCCTATCCCTCTCCTTACCCACTCACTCTCTTCTCTCCTGTCTCTCCCTCTCCCTCTCTCTTTCCCTCCTCCCCTGTCTCCTCTGCCGGTGGTGCCTGTGTGTGAACCAAAGGTCGATGATGGCTTAAGGTGGCCAATGGTGGTGTGTGGAGTAGTTGAGGATTTGTAGGAAGCGTGTTGGTTGCCGGTGGTGGCCGATGGTTGGTCAGAGAGCGAGTTGGGTCGCCAAAAGCCGTTTTCAGGTACGTGTCTCACCCTATGTTGTAGAAAGCATGAAAATGGTAGAAAATGATAGGAATGCATTAAATCTAGGTAAATTTACATTCCTAGAATTTATTATGAATTTATAAGGATTTATGATGGCATTTATGGCCATTAATGGCGTTGGTTGGTTTTGGGTCGTTTTGACCCCTATGGCTTCATGAATTTGTTCCTCCTTGCATGGTTAATGGATTTTGATTTTTTTTGTGTAGATTTGGAGTAGACTCGAGGGTCTACTATATATGTTTTAGTTGGATTTTATTGTAGTTGTTTTGGGGGTCCGCCCATTGGTCCCATTTTGGGCAATTTTGTGAGTTGAGGTTGGTAATTGTTTTTTGCTTTCACAAAAAATGACATAACAAATCATTTTGGTATGCCAAATTTATGTCTGATTAGGTCCTCTGGTCGAAATTCAGTCAATTGAATCTCCTCGATCTACCGTTTTTGGCTATGAGTGTTGACCGTTGTGTCTCAGTTTGGTCGGTCAAATTTAATTGGTCTACTGAACCAGGAACTTTTGTCAACCGGTCTAGTTTTCGGTTTGCCATTTTGGGTGCTTGCACCTATCTTGGTCCACCAATTCTGGTCAGTCTTCCTATCTAGGAGATCTCGGTATACCGAGCCCATTTTGGTATGCTGAATCAAGGCCCAGCTGTTTTATAAAATGTGATTTCCGTGGATTTTACAGTTTGGTTTATTTTGCCCGTTTGAGATGAGATCATGGGCCATTAGTGGTGGTCTCGTGGGACACCTAATGTGTTGTTTTATCGAGGTTTTGAAAGAGTTTCTTAAGATATGAAATGGTTTTCAAAGAGATGAGTTGGTCCATTTTGGAAAATGGTTTTCCTGATTTTCTGTGTGCGAGCCGAGACACCGTTGGACCGTGTCGTTGGGACCAGGGAATGTGACGACATTCTCAGGTGGTCAGGCGCGTCTCCCTGGTTGAGGTCGACGGTCGAGATACCTGAGGCTGAGAGACCTCCGGTCTTGGGGGTATGAGACTCCCTAACTATCTAAGGTTATGGTCCACAGGTCGAGGTATTTTGTGGCATGACGGGGAGGTATGATACTACTGCTGTCGCTGTGAGCACTGAGGCTCAAGTATTGTCATGTGTGGAGGTATAACACTCTCTCTTGTGCACCATGTGGAGGACGCCATGAGGAGACCTACCCTGTGGTAGCCAGTGTGGGTGTAACACGTGCCCCATAGTTGGTAGCGTCCTGAGAGACTGGATTGTCTTCCTAGAGGGGTTAGCTTTGTTAGGGTTTTCCAAGTGGGAGAATCGCAGGACAGTGATCGCTCCAACACAGGGTGGCTTCACTGTGATAGTGCAGTACACATCGGTGGTTGCTTGTAGCCAGATTTGGTTGCCTAGTGCTAGACTTCACGACTCACTATTTGTGGTTTGGGCCATTAAGGGCCTTATTTGTGGTTTTGGGCTAGTAGAGCCCTATTTGCTATTTTGGCCTGTTGGGCCTGGTTGGTCAGTTTTGGTGGTTTTGGAGAAAATGATTTGCAAAATGACTTTAAGGGAAAAAATTAATATAAATTTGCTTTCTACTGTTTTCGTAGGGTGCATGCTGGGTGACTTTTTTCACTCATGTTTTCTTTGTAGTTTTTGGGTTGTAGGTGCAGACATGTAGTTGGGTTTTGGCATAGTGCACATAGTCCGAAGTATCATAGCCACACACACAGGTTCCTAGTATTTAATATTACTGTTTAGCATTTAATTTCCTGTAATTTAATTTGTTTTAAATTATTATGGAAATTGGGAGCATTACACAGCCATTGATGTGCGCATTGATGATTAATGGGTGCGACTGTTCCTCAAGCGAAGGCAACTCTGTATCTTTGATGAAGATGTTCTCTCCTTTGGACTTCGTGATGATTTCCCTCATTAGTTTGAAGTGGTCATGGCTGCCATCTTCCTCCTCATCTTATTGGTTGTCCCAGGGTTCCTTGTTGTCTTCTGTTTCCCATCCTAAGCTGTCTTCCCAGGGCTCATTTGCATCCTCTTCTATCCATATCCCTAGTTCAGGCATTGCCAGCACATCTTTTTCCTCTTCGTTGGCACTTGATGGCTCCAGGTCGAGGTCTACTTGTATGCATTGGATTAGTGCTAGTTCGGGCAGAGAAGTTGGTTGAGTGTTTTCGACCTCCACATGGGCTACATGATGGATCTGCATCTCTGCCCTTAATCTCTCTTTTAGATCAGTCCACATGATTTCCCCTTAGTCACTCAACTCATATATCTTATCTTTGACCGTATAACACTCCTCAAAAGTATGTCCATTCTTTTGATGGTACGAATAATACTTGGACAGTTTGGCATTTGGAGCGTTCAAGGTTGGTGCTAGAGGTCGCAGATCTCCACTCTCCAATAACATTCTGAAAACGTCATAGAGTGGCTCCAAGAGTGGTGGGTAGTCTCACCTTTTGGGCCCATAGTACCGAGGTGGAGGGACCGTATTGTAGCTCCTTTGCCTTTATTGTTGCCCCTGTTGGGCGTACACTTGGTAGTCCAGAGGTTGTTGCTGCTGATACTGCTGTTGGGACTGCTACTGCTGGAACAATGGCTGATACTGTATGTGCTTCTTCTGACGCTGGACTAACGGTCCTAGGTATGACTGATGCTGATTTTATACTATGACCAGAGCTGTGTTGCCTGTGGTGCCTTCGTATGTGTAGCCTGAGGCCTTCTTCCTGCCATTTTCTTCAAACTCCAAAAAATGTAAGTCCTTTATGTTGTGAAGGACTTTCGAGGCTCTGTCATACAATTGGCAGTAGGTGCTAAAGTCGCCCATCAGTAGGCCCACTCTCAGAGCTCTAGTTGTGTTACGGGCGATGACTTCAATCGCTTGATCTTCAGGGATACGGCATGCTGATCGGGCTACCATATCCCTCTATTTGATGGAATAGGTGGTGAAGTCCTCGTCCGGCCTCATCTTCTCTACTAGGAGGTCCACGATGGTAGGCTTGTGCTGGATCCGGTGGACATACTGTTGTAGGAATTTTTCCAGCACAAGTTTGAAGTCACTGAGGTCATATGCTGTGAGCGTGTTGAACCACCACAGTGCTTCTCTTTGCAGACTTTTGAAGAAGAGATAAACTGCCATCCCATTATAATATTGATAGGGTAGGGCAACCATGGTGAATGTGGAAAGATGACTTCTTGGATCGTCTATCCCATCATATTTCAGTGTCTTGGGCAACTTGAATCCGAATGGTAGAGTGAAGTGTGGAAATTTTGACGTGTCAAAGCCGATCAGTGCTCTCGAAGTGACCCCTTCCTCAACCATTGCTTCTGATATCATCCTTTTAACATCCATCCCTGGAGTGTTTGGTTGCCCCTGGCATGGGCACCCTTGTTGGAACTACTATTGTAGAAGGGTACTATATTAAGGAGGGAAGGAGGGCTGAGCCAGTGTATAGGATGGTGGCACTAATTGGGTTGCCCTTGGATAAGGATGTGGGTGGTAACTTAGGGCAGTTTGGTGGGCCGAAGAAGGGTAGATTGGGATAGCAGGATACGGAGTGGGGGATTGTGCTATCGGGCCTTGTGTTGGGAAATTGACTGTTGAGCTTAGCAGTATTGTATATGTATTTCCCATGTGAGTTGTGGCTAATGGGCCTTGGTGATAACTTAAAGGAGAGGGTCCATGGGTATTTGGAATCTGTGGGCCACAGTGGTTGGGATAGGCCCTGGATTGAGCTTAGTTGATTGCCTATTCAGGTGATGTATGTGAATAAATAGTCAAAGGGGTATTCTATGATTAGCTATAGCTCATCCCTCCTCCCACTTGTTCAACAGACTGGGCCATTTATGGGGTTGACGTGTTGGATAGGAACCCATGTTGACCAGTGAAGCCACTGGCTTGACTCACAGAAATCGGAGTGCTCGTCATGCTGAAGTAGTTGGAGTAGTAGGCTTCTGATTATATGGCTTTCTTTAGTTGCTCCTCTTCTCAAGGGATTACAGACTCTAAGTTACACTACTTTTGACCTATTACAAGCTTTCTAAGGAAGGGAAAAATTACAAATTTAATGCAAATGAAATACAAGAAACTTTTTACAACTATGTTTTAATAAAGGACACTGTTCTAGAAGTTCCTTGTAACCTATCAATGCAAGCAAAGGCCAAACCACCCAACATACAAGTCAGATAGTACGTTGTCTGCCTGATGTCGCCTATTGGTGTGGCTCGATAAGATAGGCGACGTACAATGGCACCGATAAGATAGGCGGCTAGGTTGCCTGTTTGTTCTAGTAGCCAAAATCTATCTTGGACAGAACCCTCGAACAATATTATCTATTTAAATAGCTTTCAGATCGAAACACCAATTTTACTTGTTAAAATAATTAATTAATGAATTAATTAATTATGCGTTCACTCGACTTGTTGGGTTCTAATAGCAATGGGTTAAGGCCCTTTCTTTGGTATTCTAGGGTCACACTCAGTGGGCTTCTTAACTTATAGGTTACCACTCTTGGGCCTCTAGTAGGCCTTATAAAGAGGGCCTAGGTTGTATGTAGGTTTGTCTCTCTATAGCGAGGCCCACAACGTAGGATTCTGTCCTTAGGGTTGTTTCCTAACAAATCATAAAAACTATAAATAAACAAGAAACAATAAAGTATGAAGCATCTATTAAGGTTTATTATTGACTCAGGGAGAAAAGAGGAGTCAAAAATAATGCCTTAGGACACCTTAAGTTATCAATCTAGTAATAACAATCAAATAGGGCATGGGAGAGCAACATGCGTTGGCTCGATTCACCCAATTTGATTTTTCTTAACTAGAAAGGAATTTTTCTTAAGGAAATTCTAACTTTATTGTAAAATAAATAGTTTCCACCCTATTGGTGGACGGAATACATACCTAAAAATTGTTAAAAAAACTAAAAAAGACTGTGGACAGGATATTATTTGATTTATTTTGCTACTACAGGCCTAAATAAAACCAACGCAGATAGGAAAAAACTAAAGATCTGTAGAAAAATAGTCTACAAATTCTATCGCTTATTAAAATGGCGTCGTTATATGTCGCTAAAGAGGCGACGAGATACGGTGCCTTTGAGATAGCGACTGAATTTATCGAGAAATTTTTGCCGTATAAAAAAAACCAAATAATGATCCAGATACCGTGAAAGTCCTAAATGCATGACTTTTCAGATCAAAAACTGCACCAAAATCTAAGAAAATAAATGAAGAATAAATAAAAGAAAAGGGAAGAATGACTTACAAAGCATGAGGGTTGGCTTAGACCGGTCCCACCATGATCGCTAGTTTTTGTAGACGTGAATTTTGAGGGTTGATGTAGAATCATCAAGGTGTCCACTCACATCGTCAATTCTTGTGATCGCCACTTCTCCTTTCTAAAGCTGGCTAACAAGACGCCTATGAGAGACGTAGTGCTTGTGATGATGTGGGTTCTCGATTCACTGAGTAAGCGATAGAATGCTACCTAGCGATGTCCTCGTGCGTATGTAAGTGTTCTTTCCTTCAAAATGAACAAGCAAATAAAGAAAACAGATTAGACTAGGTGTAGTAAATGAATAATAGAAAGATAACAAAGAAAAATACAAACATGCAACTAAATACTAACCGGGAGGTTATCCATGCATGCATATGCCATAGGTAATTATATGATGCAAAGCATTAAATTAATAAAAATGCAATAAGAAAAATACTCCCTTTCACCCTCATGCAATTTGGAGTGGATGAAGGAAGTCGAGGCCGGTCGGACGGAGCTCTAGAGACACACTATGGCTTTTAAGGAGGCTAGATCTCTAGTAGATCTGAGCATCTAGGGGTTTGGACATGGAGGAAGAACTATGGCCCTCTCTCTCTCTCTCTTTCTCTCTAGGGTTTAAACTAGCTCCTTAGAAATTTTAATGTGCCTCCTCAAACTCTTGACCTAGGGGGTCAATTTATAAAGTTTAGGGGCTCCAAATCTCATCAAGAACGAGTGGTGGATAAAGGGCCAGGATCTAAAGCCCTTAAAATGGCAAAAATAGAAAATTATATGCACTACGCTAACTCTCTGCATGCCTACACCTGTAAACCAAAACACGAGGAAAAACATATGAGTGACAAAAGTCACCTAGTACGCACCCCAAGAAAAAACCACAAAAAACAAAACTATTATCAATTTTCCTTTTAAATTCATTTCGCAAACCATTTCTCAAAACCTCATAAACCAGGCTCACACCGGCCAAAACCACAACCAGGGCTCTACTAGCCCAAAGCCACAAGCAAAGGCCCTTAATGGCTAAAACCATACACAGTGAGTCGGGAAGCACGGCGCCAGGCAACCTAACTCTGGCCACACGCAGTCCACCGAAGAGTTACCACGGCGTTCTACAATGCCACGGTATGCCATCCTGTGCAGGAGCCAACCACCGTCCCGTGATTCTCCCACCTAGAGAACCCTCACAAAGCCAACCCCTCCTTGGGAAGGTTGTCCTGTCTCTTAGGACGCTACCAGCTACAAGGCACATGTCCCACCCGCACAGGCCAGCACAAGGTCTACCTCCTCATGACGTCCTCCACACATGGTGCACAGGAGGGAGTTTCATACCTCCACACCCGACGACACCCGAGTCTCAGTGCTCACAGCGACAACAGGAGTATCATACCTTCCCATCATGCCACAAGACACCTCAACCCGTAGACCACAACCTTAGCCTTGAGACGACAGTCAAGGAATCTCATACCTCCAAGACCCAACGCCCATCAGCCTCAGGTATCTCGGCCCCCGACCTCAACCAAGGAGTCGCGCCTGACCACCCGTGAATGTCGTCACATTCCCTGGTCCTGACGACACAGTCCCACACTGTCTCGGCCTGCACACAGAAAACCAGGAAAACATTTTCCAAAATAGGCCAACTATTTCCTTGAAATCCATTTTCCGAAACCATTTTCATATCTTTGAAAATTCTTCCAAAACCTTTGCAAAATAGCGCATCAGGTGTCCCAGGGGACCACCTCTGACGGCCCACAATTCCCTTCAATGGGGCAAAACAAAGCAATCCGGAAAGTCCTTGGAAAACACATTTTTATAAACATATTTGGGCCCAGAATCGGCATATCGGAAAATAGGTCCAGTATGTCGAAAATCCCTGGTTCGGTAGACCGATCTAGATCGATCAGCCGAATCGGGTCAATGGTCAATACTCAGGCCAAATTCAATATACAGAAAATGGTACGGTCGACCAAAATCTCCTGATTCGGGCGACCATCTAAAATCGAACGACCAAATTTCAACCAGAGGACCTAATTTGATAATAAAACAGCTTACTGAAATGGTTCGGTATGCCGAATTCTACGAAAAATAGAAAACGACCCAAACCCTACAATCTGAAATCACCCCAATTGAGACCTCCGATCGGACCCCCTAAACAAATACCAACAATCTTGTATAAAATATAAGATGTAGACCATCGAGTCCACTCCAAATCCCAAGAAACAAAACTAAAATCCATTCACCATGCATCAAGATATAAAATCACAAAGGCAGAAGGGTCAAAATGACCCAAAACGCAACCATCGACATAATTGCTCATAAATTCTCATAAAATCACAATAAATTCTAGGAATGTAAATTTACCTAGATTTCATGCAACACTATCAATTTCTACCATTTTTATGCTCTCTATTACATGAAGTGGAAGTGCATACCTGAAAATGGCCTTCGGCGATCTTCGGTTGACTCCAGCAAATTTTGGCGACGACGGCCTCACCACGACCCCAAGGACGCTCCACCTAAGCTCCACTTGCCACACAAGCCACCACAACCCTCCGCTACACTCCCTCTCTTCGTCGGAGCGCGAGAAGAAGAAACGGGGGATGCGGGTGGAAGGAGAAGAAGAGGGTGAAAGAGGAAGGAGGAGTGGGGAGGAAGGAAAGGAAGGGAAAAGAAGGTGGGGAAGAAGGGGAATGCGTGCGCTGAGGGGGAGGTGGAAAAAGAAGAAGGAAGAAGGGGAAGACAGTGACGAGCGACGGAGGAGTGTGGTGCAGCTTATAAAGCCTACGCATGCAATAGTTGGGAGCGTGCTTAGCTGCACGTCTTAGCCACCAGCACACTACACGAGCACACCGGCCACTCAGCCCAACCACCAGCCACAACCGACGGCCCACGAGCGTATGCCTCATGTGGACCCCACACCTAGGCCCCACACGCATAGTGCCACAATGCACAGTGCCAACCACACACAGGGACTCGCAGAAAGAAGCCAGCCCACAAGGCCCAAGTGCAAAAGCACAAAACCACACAATGGGCCTCGAAATAGTAACACCTGTTCAAGAATAAAATTCATAAAATATAAATAATTACAAAATAAATTTTACAGGTGCTACATTTCTACAATGCGAAGCAAGTCTTTCAATTTTTTAGATGTGTGGTTGCAGGACCCTTCATGTGTTAATATTATGCAGTGGTCTTGGGAGCAACTGGTTTAAGATGGTGGAGATTTCTCTTTTCGGAGGTTCCTAAAAATGAAGAGATTGAAAAATGATTTTAAAAGTTGGAGTAGGGCAACATTTGGTGACATATTTAGAAAGGTGCATAAGGCAGAAGGGTGTGTTCTTGTTGCTCAAATGGTTGTGGATAATAGTCCTTCTGATTTGGCCCTTCAAGAATTGGTGAGTGCTAATGATCATCTTCATGACGTGTTGAAACAAGAAGAGATGTTTTGGTGTCAAAAGGCAATATGAATGGCTTCTGGATGGGGATAGAAACACGTCCTTTTTCTATTCAACAGTCAAGAACAAGAGAAGATGTAATTATATCCATGCTATTAGGAATGCTGTAGGGCAATGGCTTCATGACACCAAACGTATTAAGGAGGAAGGGATTTCTTTTTTTGAGCATCTTTTCTCTTCTGAAGGTAGTGTGTTTGATGAGTTTTTGTTAGATAGTATTCCTGATCTTATTGGGGGAAGACTCCTTGGCCTTAACATGCATCCCTGAGGAGGACGAGGTGTAGAATACTCTTTTATCCATGCCATCCAAAGTTGTTGTGGGTCCTAATGGATTTACCATGGGTTTTTTTGAGGCTACTTGGCACTTTATTAAAGAGGATATGTTATTATTGATTAAATATTTTTTTATGGATGGCAAAATCATAGGAGTATTCATGCTTCTCTCATCTGTTTAATTCCCAAGGTTGAACATCCCTTTTCTTTTTCTCAATTCTAGCCTATTAGTGTGGGGAACATCATCTTTAAGGTAATTTCCAAAATTATGAATAATAGACTTGTTCCTTTGCTTTCGAAGTTGATTAGTGAGGAGCAAGCTAGGTTTGTCAAAGGAAGAGACATATATGATCATATTCAGATTGCTCAGGAGGTGCTTGTAGATATTGATAAAAAATGTAGAGGTGGCAATATTGTCTTCAAGCTTGACATGTTGAAAGCTTATGATAGACTCGAATGGTCTTTTCTTTTTGTTGTTCTTAGGAAATTTGGCTTCTCTGCTCGTTTTATTGAAATCATCAATTGGATGTTGAATAAGAATTGGTTTTCACTTATTATAATTGATCAACAAAGCGGTTTTTTCAAGTCCTACAGAGGGCTGAAGCAAGAGGATCCTCTATCTCCATCCTTGTTTATTCTTGCACAGGAAGTTTTTAGAAGGGAGTTTAAAGATCTTTTCTTAAAGAACAGATGCCAATGGTTTGCTACTATTGGTAAAGGCCTTACACCTTCTCATTTGTTTTTTGTGAATGATGTGTTAGTTTTCTGTCGTGCTACTTCTTCCTCTATCTCTAATATGATAGGAACAAGTGCTTATATTTTTGGCATAAGATTCTCTTGGCTAATGATCATGTTGAGCACCTCACTAGCTTCTCTAAGGGGGTATGGCCTCTTATTTATTTAGGTGTTCCTATTGCTCCTTGGAGACTGGCTTCGTCCTCTTTTTGTGGCATGTTGGACAAAATTAAAGGGCGGTTGGAGGTTTGGTCTTCAAGGTTTCTAACTATGAGTGGTCGTTTGGTTCTTATAAAACATGTTTTATTCTCCATCCCTGTGCATTTCTTAGCTTTTATTAATGTTCCTCTAGGAGTTCTTGGGCAGATGGAGAGAGTGCTTGTGATTTCTTGTGGGGGTGGTGTGATGGTAGGAAAAAAGTTTAGAGTTACTTGGAGTTCTTGCACCTCTAATGTCTGTGATATGGGTTTTGGTATATGTGATTTCTATGATATCTAGAAGTTATTCATTTTCAAGTGTTGCTGGAAACTTCTTCTTAAAGAATCCCTATGGAGTAAATTTTGTCATGAGAAGTATAAGGTGGGGTTTGAAGGGTGGAATTCAAAAGTTATTCCTTCGCTTCTCTGAGATGGATGATTCTTATGAAATAAATCCCATGGGTTATTGAAAATTCCAAATAGCTTATTGAGAAAGGGGACAAATATTTTTGGATGGATAAATGGTACTCAGAGGATATTCTTTTTGACAAAATTGGGAAAGCCAATGTTATTCATGCTTCTATTTCTATCAAGGAAGTTTTATCTCATAAGTATAGCTCTTTCTTGGATGTGTTCAAGGGACATGTTATGGAGGCAAGAGTTTTGAATGCTCTTAATGACTTGAATATGGATTCTAATGGCATGGATCAACTCGTTTGGTTGAATTCTGAGAGTGGTAATTTTTCTATCCAGAATACTACTTATAGCTTACGCCTGAATTGCAAGAAGTATTCATTTGGTCTCCCTTGCTACCTACTAAGGTCTCTATTTTTATTTGCCAGTTGGGGTGGAACACATTGCCTATGGATTCAAATGTTCAAGGGAAATCTATTCATCTGGCATCTATGTGCAATTGTTGTCTTTCTCCTCAAATTGAGAACGTGGAGCATGTGTTCTTTGAGGGTGACATTGCTATATTTTTGTGGTGATTTTTCTCTAAGTTATTGTAGGTACCCATGTTTTCTGATCTCCTTTGTTCTATTAAGGGGTGGTTTGATGGTGCCAATTTTTCATCATATAAGAAGACTCTTCAAGGTGTAATCCCTTGCTTGGTTTGTTGGCATATATGGAGGGAGAGGTGTGCTCGTAGATATTCTGCTAAGCTGACGTCCCCTTATCATATTCTATCTAATATTATTGTTGATTGCAACATTGTTCTCAAGGGCAAGAAGTTTATATCTTTGGGGGCGGGGGGAGGGGGGAGAATTTCACTCATGCTTCTAAGTTTGGATTTACTATTCCAACAAGCTTGGAGCCTTGGTATATGGTGTTGAGATGGATTCCTCCCTCTACTAGTCTAAAGGAAATGTTGATGGCTCGAGGTCTTCTTTGTATGCTAGAGAGGATGTATTGTGCATAACGGTATGGGGCACATTTTGTTTGCCTGCTCCCTCTTCTATGGTAATATTACTAACAATGAGGCAAAGATGAGAGCAGTGTGGGATCTTATACATAAATCTTGGGATGCCGGTTTTGCTCTTACTCAGGTTGAATTTGACTTTAAAGCAGTTATCCTTATGATTACGTAGAAAGCTTTTGTTCAGTGGAAATGTAGAAAATGGTTGAGATTGATTCTGCAGCACCCGATGTATTCTACAATCTCTTTCAATCATTGCTATAGAGAGACTAATTTTTCTATTAATTATCAGGATAAGTTGGGAGGCCAATCAATGAAAGATTATTTATTCTACTCTTTCTCAAATTTGCCCAGGAGTTGCGTGGTCTATGCAACCTAGACAGATGGAGAATTCCTTCTATTCGGGAGAGGTTGTAGATTGGGATTCTTTATTTTCTTTTCTTGTTGCTATTATGGTCTTTGGAGTACTTGAGTACCATCCTCTTCCTTTCTGTTTTTCCCCGTATGGGTCGGGTTTTTGGGTTTTGAGATGGATGGTGCTCAAGCTATGTGTTCTCTACACATGAGCCGTCTCAGAGCTTGTTGTAATCTTTATTTTAATTTGCACTAGGTAATTATTTTTGAATAATTGAGGAGCATATTTCCTTTGAGTACTCCATGATTTAGGATTCTCCTAAATCATTTTGTAGCCTTTGTGCTTGTAATCTTTCCTTCATTAATAAAGGTTACACTCTTTTATGCCCAAAAAAAAAAATATCATCTGTAGCTCTGATGCTTGTAATTGTGCGATGAGAACTTTTTCTACTAAATTGGAACCAATCTTCAAGTTAGCAAGTATTGCATTTCTCTTTTCTCCCAAAAAATGTTTCCATTAAGCATATTCTTCAACTAATTTCCATTCCTGGACCATCATAGGAGTAGTTAATCCTTCTCATTTCCTACTTAAGGCATCTGCCACTTTATTAGCCTTACCAGGATGATAGGAAATACTAAAATCATAATCCTTTAATAATTCTAGCCATCTTCTCCATCTCATATTCAACTCTTTCTGTGAGAACAAGTACTTCAAGATCTGATGATCCGTGAATATCTCAAATTGTTCCCCATACAAATAGTGGTGTCAAATCTTTAGAGTAAACACTATCGCAGTTAATTCCATGGGTTGGGTAATTCCTTTCGTATGGTTTGAGTTGCCTTGATGCATAAGATATCACCTTATCATGTTGTGACTATGCCGAGGATTGGGGTGTCTACACATGTTGCATCATGTAACATCTATGCCTAGAATGACTCAACCATGGTTAGGACCATGTGTTGGTATCATAGATTGGCAGATCGGTTATCCAATGTAATGTAAATCATGTATTATAATCTGGATGATTTGATGAATTAATTCTGACCTATGTTGCACTTCTTCTATTACATCATTGTTTATCTCCAGTATTTCCCCACTATGTGGTGTTTTTGTGTTTTGTAACCCATGTGTGTATGTAGGACCAAATGGGAGTAAAGGTTAAAAGAAGCATAGTGTAGCATAGTCGGTATTGATGTCTACTATGCTCACCTTACTGCCTCTAGCCTTTCGCTATACATCAATGCCACTTTGTCAGGATTATCGATAGCTATTGATGCAACCGGCGACAAACAAGTGGTGGCCTTTAAAGGAGAAGGAAGGGTAGAGGTGAGTGCACTAGAGGTGAGGAACCAAAGAGAAAAACAAAGAAAGGAAAGGAGAAAAGAGAGGGAGAGGGTCAAGAGAGAAGAGTGGTGGTTGTTGGAGGGAAGGAAGCTCACTAGAGGCCGAGAGGGTCCAGTGGATGTCGAAGGAAGTGGAGAGACCGCTAGAGGGGAAGAAGGGTCGCCAAATCTTTGAAGAATGATGCAATTTTAGCGAAAATGTGCTTTTGGGTACGTGTCCCTCCTCTGATCTCTTTTACCTGTTTCAACCAAATCTTTGAAGAATGATGCAATTTTAGTTTAAATCCATGGAAAATAAGTAGTGTAGCTGTAACCATGCCGGTGAGAATAGAAAAAATAAACAATATGCCAATCAGTTTATGTCAATGACAAAAACAAAAAAAAGATGTGATGCAAGTGAGCAAAACGGATCTTATCATGATGTGATTCAAAGACATGATAAATTGTAAGTTCATGTTCAAAAATGTTTATGTAAGATTCTAAAAGGATATGCATGAGAAAACAAGTTTTACAGAACATGCAAGTGGTGAATACATCAAGATCATCTCTATTTCATTTTTAGCACATATACATGGGTCATGGGTCATAGTGCAAAGAAATGGAAAAGAATAATAAAACCACTCTTAAGAACTACATGATGTTGATTATTACATATGGATTATGCATGCAAGGTGTCTGGTACATGAAATCAACATTCTATCATAAGAAAAGACACTTACATAATAGTAGAAAGCAGATCCTATGTAAGATTTAAAACATGCTTTATCATGGTGATTTAAAGGAGAAGGAAGAGAAAGGGAGCCTACCTCTCGAGGTGTTCCTTCTTGAAGTACCAAAGATAGAGAGATCCTT
>JAMKQA010090335.1:0-15391 GCA_024699735.1 Posidonia australis
CCGCACACAGCGCGGGAAATGGCTGCCGGCCCGTGGGCCCAGCCCGGGCCGATTGTTTCGCGGGCCGGTTGTTTCGCGGGCCGGGCCGGCCCGGCCCGGCCCGTTTTCCATGTCTAGATAAGTTTGTTATCTAGCTCTGCAAACTATCACAAACTGCTTCTCGATTGACAAATTCATTATCTTGTCCTTACGAACTATCACCGACTGTTTTTCGATTGACAAGTTCGTTATCCTATCCTTTCTAACTGTTACCAACCACTTCTCGGTTGATAAGTTCGTTATCCAGCTCTGTGAGCAGTCACCAACCGCTTCTCGATTGAAAAGTTTGTTATCCTATCCTTGTGAACTGTCACTGACCGCTTCTTGGTTGACAAGTTCATTATCCTATCCTTGCGAATTGTCACCGACCGCTTCTCAGTTGACAAGTTCATTATCCTATCCTTTTGAACTGTCACTAACCGCTTCTCGATAGACAAGTTCGTTATCTAGCCTTTCGAGCTATCATCGACCGCTTCTCGGTTGATGAGTTTGTTATCTTATCCTTGCAAACTATCACCGACCGCTTCTCGATTGACAAGTTCGTTATCCTATTCTTGCGAACTATCATTGACCGCTTCTTGGTTGACAAGTTCGTTATCCTGTCCTTGCAAACTGTCATCGACCGTTTCTCGGTTGACAAGTTGATTATCCTATCCTTGTGAACTGTCACCGATCGTTCTCGATTGACAAGTTCGTTATCCAGCGCTGCGAACTATCACCGACAGCTCTTGGTCGACAAGTTCATTATCTTGTCCTTGCGAACTGTCACCGATCGCTTCTCGGTTGACAAGTTCGTTATCCTGTCCTTGCGAACTGTCACTGAGTGTTTCTTGGTTGACAAGTTCGTTATTCTGTTCTTGCAAACTGTCATCGACCGTTTCTTAGTTGATAAGTTCATTATCCTGTCCTTTCGAACTGTCACCAACCACTTCTCGGTAAACAAGTTCGTTGTCCAGCCTTCCAAGCTGTCACCGGCCGCTTTTTGATTGATGAGTTCGTTATCTTGTCCTTGCAAACTGTCACCGATCGTTTCTCGGTTGACAAGTTCTTTATCTTATCCTTGCTGTGACCATGCCCGTCCAAGGATCCGACGCAAAGTCGCACCAAAGGAAGGAGGCCACAGCCATGCCAAGATGTCGAAGGCGCAGGATAAGATAAAAACGAAAAGAAAAGGAGTCACTACCTAGTCTTTTAAGGGAAAGACGAGGAAAACCACAAACAAATCACAAAAGACAAATGCATGAGAAGAAAATATGAAGGCCAGATGTCCATAAACCAAAGGATGGGTAAGGATTCCTATTAAGCATGGGGAAGGTGTTAGGCACCCCCGTACACCCGAGAAGCTCGGTCTTTATAGTCTAATTCTCTTGCTAGAGGCTGAATGAAAGCTTGCTAAATCTAGATTGTGCTCTAATCATTCTAATATGGATGCCAAGTCAAGACTAGATGGATGTGCAAGATGGTATGTAAAAACTGTGAAGAAATCCACACGAAATGATGAAATCATAAAATATGACATGACAAAGAAAATCACATGAAATGACGAGATTTCTGGAGAAAAAGGCTTGGAAAACTATACAGACTTCAAGAGAATCAAAAATACAACCAACCCAAATCGTTAGAATCATAGAAAACATCACGGAAATCAAGACAAAAAATTGCAATGAAGTCCACGTAAAATAAGTAAACTATAACATGTAAAGAAATTCACATAAAATGACGATGTTTTTGGAAAGAATGCTCTGGAAAACCACACCGACATCAAGAGCATCAAAAATGTGATAGACCCAAATCATTAAAATCGTGGAAAACATCATGGAAACCCAAATGAAAATATTGCAAAGAAATTCGCGTAAAATAGGCAAACAGTGACATGTGAAGAAAATAACATAAAATGACGGTATTTTTAAAAAGAATGCTCGGGAAAACCATACTGATATCAAAAAGATCGAAAATGGGGCCAACCCAAGTCATCGAAATCATAGAAAAAGTCATGAAAATCAAAAAAGAGAAATAATCCGCAAATGGGCCAATGTGAGCCTTTCGGTCAGTTAGTGTATACCCTCAGGCAATGAAATCCAAATCAAATCAAAAAAAATACAAAATGTAAGAGTAAAGTAAATCAAATTGAATGTTAGGTAAAGGATTTCGAAAACAAAATAGAGAACAAAATCCACGGAAAACCACATGGGATGCAGGCTCGCTCGAAAAGGATAAGACAACGTGCAAATGTGATGAAAACTATGCAAAATGCATGAATATGTATTTAAATGGGTAAAGGATGTTGAGGAATGACTCCAACGAAGATTATGCATGACTTAATGCAAGAACTAACATGTATGTACATGACTTGGTGGCACAGGGGTAATTTTGTCATTTCAATGGTCAAATGTGATAAATGCATGTATGAGGATGATGCATGGTTTGAGATATGCAAAAATGTATGTCAAATGTCAAGAAAATGTTATTTGCAAGAAAACATGAAAATGACAAGGTCTTAAAAATAATAAAATGATGTAAACACAATAAAGGACAAGTACAATGACCAAAATGTAAAATTCACAAAAAGAAAGAAACCCTAGATCAAAATATATTCAATGACTTCTATCCTAGTGTGCAAATGATGGGTCAAATGAAAATATGGCACTAAGATGTGTGAGAAGTGCACCTTGGTAATTTCCTGAAAACTCAGGGTCTAATGTGCAAAATTCACACATAAATGCAAATGTGATTAAAACATGAAACCAAAGGCCAATTTACAGTGCAAACATGATTTTTAAACGAAATCTATAATTAAGTGCAAAATATGAAATGCAATAAGTGAAAAATATCAAAAAATATGTGAGAAAACAATTAAAACCCTAAATGATGGATTTAAAATTAGTTTAAGGGTCTGGATGCAAATTTCCTATGCTTAGGGACTATATGCTGTGAATCCAGGGGCTTACATGCAAAATTACAGGGCTTAAGTGTGATAAAAAAATAAACTATTATGATGATTAGTGTAATTATGAAGTTTCTTAAGGTCAGGATGCAAATTTTACAAAGAAAACTCATTTTGGAAAACTCTATGGACTCAATGCATAACCTCAGGATTTAATTGCAAGGAAAACATGAAATCAAGGTCCTAAATGTGATAAAACATGCATGAATGCAATGAAGATAAAACAATTTAAATATATAGGGAGCTACATGCAATTCTTACAGAAACAATAAAAGAAATAAACATTATTTAAAACTACTAGGACTTAAATATAAAAAGGGAGGACTTAAAAGAAATGATTCAAGGACCTAATAACAAAATCCTAAAACTAACTAGATCTAAACTAAAAAACTAACCTTCGAAGTTCACTAGAGGACCGCCGGCGCGACCTCCAGCGACAACCCAGCGGCGGTGCAGCAACTAGATGGCTCCGGCAACGGCCCAGGAGGCTGAGGTGGAGGCACAACGGAGTTTTCCAGGGCGGTAGGCAGGACTGGAGAGGCTTGAGGTGCCTCCCCTACCTCTAGCTCTGGTGAGCGGTTGTCGACGTCGGCGAAGACGACGACGAAGTGGCTGGCAGCGTTCCAGAGACGGAAACGCTGAGGCGCAGGTCAAAGGAGCATCGGAGCTACGCGTAGAGAGTCATGGTGGTGACGGAGCGATCTGGGGAGGTTTGAGGTGTTCCTCCCACCTCTAGCGCCAACTGCGGGAGTTGCAGCAGCGAGGGCGGAACTTTGGAGGCTGAGGTGATGACGGGTCCACGTGGGGGCATCCATGGCAAGGCAGTGAGTCTCCCTGAGGTGGTGGCTTGGAGTGAGAGCGCCTGGAGAGCTCTAGTGGCCTTCACAGCAGATGATCGGCAGTTGATGAAATAGTGGCGACGACGACGATTCACCTGGCCACAAGAGGCCAGGGAAACATCTCCTGAGTGATGAAGGCTCAGGGAGGAGGAGGGGGAAAGAGAAGGAGAGGGAAGAGAGGCCCACAGGGCCTCACCTGGAACAAGGAGGCTCGTGGCCTCGCTGGTGACGGAGAACCCACCACTGGAGGGAGACGACGGCATACAAGGAGGTACGTCTTCGTCGAAAACCAACCCAAGGAGCCTAAAGGGACCTAACGAGACATGCTTCGAAGCTAAGAAGAGGGGAAGAGATTACCTGAGAGGACGTGTTTCTCCCAGCGATGCTCAACGGCGCTCCTCTAGGTGCAGCTCCAGCGATGGTGGCTGAGAGCTCTAAAGGTGAAGAAAGGCTGGAAAGGGAGCTTTGAGGGTGTGGGATTGCTAGGGTTGACTGGAGGTTTCTCCGTGGACTGAAGCACACTGGATCGAGGTCTGGAAGCGAGGGCTTGAAGAGAGCCCTTCTATCGACAGCAGAAGGCTCTTTTAAACTTCGATGGGCTTCCTTCAGGCCATCGATCCTCCTCAGTAGGGCCTGGACGCTGTCGGATCAAGTGCATGCTGGAGGAGGTAGGACTGAAGATCACGGGAGGTCGAGGATGCACTTCGGAGATCACAGGGTCCTTGTCGGAGATGACGCCGGAGATGTTGCTAGAGAATTCAAGGCTCATCGGAATTATTTTTGGGTTTTAACTAAGTTTTCTAATTTATGGATTAAATGGGGGATTGGGCTACTAATGGGCTTGGCAAACGAGCTTGTGGTTTTTTAGGTTTTGTTTTTTTAGGGTTTTAAGGGATTTTAGGGTTATTTGTTTTACGTTTTTAATTAGGTTTATGATTTTAATTACTTTTTTGATTTTGTAAATTAAGGTTTAATTAGTTGGTTTTAAATTAGGATTTTTTAGGATTTTAATTACCTTAAGGTCTTTAGGATTTAATTAATTGATTACGATTTTTAGGGTTTTATTATTTTAGGGTTTTTGTGATTAGGGTTTTTGGATTTTAATTAGGGTTTTGAATTTAATTAGGGTTTTTGGATTTTAATTAGGGTTTTGAGTTTAATTAAATGGTTTTAAATTAGGGTTTTGGGTTTTAGGGCTTTTTCTTTTAATTAACTTGGATTTTAAATGGTTTACATGTATTTTATTTGATTTTGATTTTAATTAGGGTTTTCACTTGATTAACTTGGATTTTAAGTGATTTAAATGGATTTTATTTGATTTTGATTTCAATTAGGGTTTTCGTTTGATTAAATTTGGATTTTAAGTGGCTTAAATGGATTTTATTTGATTAATTGGGATTTTCAATATTTAAGTGGATTTTATGTGGTTTAGGTTTGGATTAAAAGCATTTTTACTTAATTAATTCAAGTTTTTAATGATTTAAGTGAGTTTTGTTTGGTTTTGATTTTTAATTATGGGTTTTGCTTAGATTAGATCAAAGGGGGTTCGTGTGGGCTTGAATGGGCTTGTATGGGCTTGAGTGGGTTTGTGGGTTTAGGGTTTTGGTGGAGTTAGGGTTTAGGTTTGGGATCGCAACTAGAGCGTCTTTCCAGAAGAGCCTACTGTCAAGTGACTGCACAATCGGGGTGTCTACACTTGCCAATTGTCATTAACCGCATCTCGGTTGACAAGTTCGTTATCCTGTCCTTGCAAACTGTCACCGACCGCTTCTCGATTGATAAGTTCGTTATCTTGTCCTTTCGAACTATCACTGACTGCTTCTCTATTAACAAGTTTGTTATCCAACTCTACGAACTGTCACTGACCGCTTCACGGTTGACAAGTTCGTTATCCTGTCCTTGCGAATTGTCACCGACCACTTCTCAATCGACAAGTTCATTATCTTGTCCTTACGAACTGTCACTGATCGCTTCTTAGTTAACAAGTTTGTTATCCTGCCCTTGCGAACTATCACCGACCGTTTCTCGTTTGATAAGTTCATTATCCTGTCCTTTCGAAATGTCACCGACTGCTTCTCGATTGACAAGTTCACTATCCAGCTTTCCGTACTGTCACCAATTTCTTCTCAGTTAACTAGTTCGTTATCCGTCCTTACGAACTGTCACCGACTGTTTTTCGATTGATAAGTTTGCCATGCAGCTCTCCAAACTATCATCGACAGCTTCTCAGTTGACATGTTCGTTATTCTGTCCCTCGAACTGTCATCGACCACTTTTCAGTTGACAAGTTTGTCACCATCTTTTTGGCCTGTAAGTCCACTAACTTGTTGTATCCCTTGGTGGGCAAGCCCTGCTAGCCTTGCCATACCCTTTTCTTTTTCTTTGGGTTGGCATCCCAAACTACCCAAACGATATCCGTCAATTGTCTCTGTCCACTGACAAGCTAGATTGACTTGCCATGCACTTCCACCCCTTCTTCTTTGGACTAATATCCCAAACTATCTAGGTGACACTGTCATCTATCTAGACAACATTTGTCCATCGTCCACCTGACGGATTCCCCACTCGCCTTGCTCCTTTTCCTTCGAGTTGGTAGACCAAACTACCTAGTTGACTATCGTCAAACTTTCCAAAGTTGACTGACAACCGTTAGATTTTCCGATGTCTGACTGGCAAGCCAGATTGACTTACATGCCCCCCTCTCCTCAGGCTGATAACCCAAACTATCTGGTGATGAATCTGTCAACTTGTCTTGGTCTCTTGACGGTCGGCAAGTACCGCTAGTCTTGTTTGGCACCTTTTTGACAAGTGCAATAGTCACTCATGAGCTGATCGATCGTCAACTTGTCATCCTACATGCATCATCATTTAGCATGCATTTGTTAGTGTCGCACGCATTCATCACATGCATCATTTGTCATCATGCATCAATTCATCATAGCATCATCTGCATCAGCGTCGTGTAGGACCGCATGTCCCTAGTAGATCTTAATGCACTAGCATTTGCATCATTGCATTGGCATTACACACATTTGCATTAGCATTATGTGGAATTGCGCACATCTCCAACGGAGCTTAGCGCGCACACATTTGCATTCCATCGGCATCTACATACATCATCGATATCAGCATTCGTGATTTCAACATCATGTTTGCACTTTTTTTTTATATCAGTATTCGCGTTTTCAGCATCGTGTTTACACTCATATTCACTTCTTGATACTTGTGTTTCCAAGATTGTTTTCATCCTTGCATTTTCTGCATTGTTTTGCCATTTACATTTGTATTTCGACAATGAGTCACGACATTCGGTGCATCTGTCGAATGAATGGCTAATACCAACAACAAACTTCACTTCCCACAGGTGCCAAATGGGGTGTCTTTGTCAACCCTAAGCATCGATCTCGGTTCCATTCGTCCTTCCACTTCGCTCAGGGAGGGACATTTGTAGACACTCCACTTTAGAAGCCACTCACTGGTGGCTTTCTTCGAAAGAGCACGTTGGTGGTAACGAGGCATTTCCCACACCAGAGCCCATTCCACACTCCAAAACCAACCCTAGATCCCTAAATCAAGCCAAACACCATTAAGCTACCTTTCAATACCAAGCTCAAGCCCATTTGATGGCCCAATAATCAAGGAACATGCTCAGTATTTGGCCAAAAGCCTTAATCTAACCCAGTCATTTGACTACCATGGCCCGATTGCGCGGATGACTCGCATGAGCCAAGGGCGCGGTTCTCTTGAGTTAGAGACTTAATCTGCTAAAGATTGTATGGTCTTTTCATCCAGTGCACCACCGATTCTCGTCTCGCCTTTGGTTGGCATGGATCTGAGGGAGTTCCTCGGTATCTCTAGACTATCATACCCCTCTTCTTGATTCTAATCCCAATCAAATCCCTACCCTTTAATCTAGACCACCTATCTTAATCAACCTTTTGAATCCAACGTCGACCTTCCTCCCTCTATAAAACCACACCCCCAAGTCTTCTCTTGGGGGCTCATGGCTTCTCTTGGCTCCTCTTGGCCACTTCTAGTTCCATTGGCCTTGAGCATCTCACCAAGCCATCCCAGCCCTCAGGCCACCTTCCAACCAACTAAATTGCCATCTTCGGCCATCCGACAATAACCTAGGCACCCACGAACATGGTGCCATCCCAAAAATCACTCCATAACTACTACACATCCTCCTCATGCCAGCCTCGACACCTCCAGCTCCGGAGACGTAACACAACCCCATCCACAGGTGAGCAGTGTCCTCGTCGACCAATCGAAACACCCATCAAACTCCCTCCAGCCACACAGAGCAACTCACCATCACTTCCATTCATCTGACACCTCTGTTCATCCAGTCGAACACCACACAACCTCTGTCAGTCCTCCCCAAGCCTCAGCAACTGATCGTCAAGCCTCAAACTGGAACCATCACCATCGTCAAGGAAGACAAGCTCCCACAGGTAAGCTTCCTGTCCTGTGGTCTATTTCCATTTGCTCTCCCCCTTTCCATAGCATTTCCAGCATGAGTTATGCATGAATCTTCTTTGATTGAGCATGCATACATTACATCCATCCATGCATCCATAGCCATCGACGACGGGTTCAAATGTCGAGCACAAGCCTAACGATGAATGTGCTTGCTGATGACCACTCTGGTGCATCATCACCTTCCGCTCTCTTCCCCAAACCTTCCCAGATGTCTACTTGAAGCTCCCTATTTCCTGGATGGCTAGCTGTGCTTGTGGACGCTGGTGAAGTGAGATGAGGGCGGCAGAGGGTCAACACAGCATGCATGTAACGACTCAGGCTTTAGAAGTGGTGCTTTGGCCAGATAATTAAAGTGAAATTCAGGCATGTTAGGCTTTTGTGGCTCCCGTGCCTAATGTGAGACACATTCTCAGTGGTGTCTAACGCTTGGATTGTGGATTTCTGGCCATTTGGCGTGGTGTGGTTTGGTGTTGTGCTGACCCTTGTGGGAGTTTTGAGGATTTGCTTTGTGCTCTGGTGGCGAATCTTAGCTTGTACAAGTCACGCGGACGTGGAAGGTCGTGTGGTCTGATTTCGTGCTTGCGGTTTCCTTTCTTTCCTTCCCTTCTTTCTCTTTCCTTTCCTTCCTTTCTTTCTTTTCTTTCTTCTCTCCCTTGGGCCCCACCCCTTCCTCTTCCTCTTCTTCTTCTTCTCCTCCCGCACGTGGGAGAGGAAGAGAGAAGAGAGAGGGGACGCGGGAGGGAGAGAGGGATTGTAAGAGAGAGAGAAAGGGAGATGGTCAGGAGGAGGAGGATGCAGCCGTCACGCCGTCATCGCGTGGAGGAGAGGAGCAGCTCGTGGTTGGAGGAGGAGCGTCGCCGTCCGTCTTGCGTCGCCGCACTTATAGTGGAGGTATGTACCCCCATAGATTTTATTTTGATTCCAAATTTGTACTATAGGTGCATGTTAGTGTGTTAGTAATTGTAGAAAATTTTATAGAATTTATTATGCTTTTGTGGGCCATTTATGGCCGTATTTGTGGTTTGGGGTGAATAGTGCCTCCTTTGTGTTTTTTGATGATTTCTTGAGATGCACTCAATGGATCTCGGTGTTGTTTGTCTGGTTTGGAAGATCTCATTGAGATCTTCATTTTGATATATTGTTTGCATGGTTTGGATTAGTAGTTTGTAGGATTGGACTTTGGATCCCAATTTGGGTTGCCTTGCAGTCGCTTAGTTTAGTATGCTGAATTATTTTGGTATGCCGAATTATTTCGATATGCCGTTTTTGTTGCAAGTTGTCCCTTTGATCCTTAATTCGGTCGATCAAATTTATTCGATCTGCCGTTCTGGGAGTCTTGGGTGTTTACAGAATTCATGAATTCGATCGACCAAACGTTTTCGATCTGCCGAATCAGGGGTTTTTGGTCTACCAATCTAGTGCCCTGAGCCAAGGTTCGGTCGACCATTCCATTTTGGTTTGTCGATTCAGGCCTTGATCCTGCATTAAGATATCTTATGTTTTGATTTATGTGTGTGTGTGTGTGTGTGTGTGTGTGTGTGTGTGTGTGTGTGTGTGTGTGTGTGTGTGTAGATATATATATGTGTGTGTATTAATCTTGGGGAGATAAATATAATGGCATAAATGATTAGGATAACCATTAGAATAATTGTAGGATTTGCCTAAAATTAATTAGCAAGATTCCACTTGGGGTGTGCGTAGAATAAAAGACAAAAGGATTTAGAAATAATAGGTTATTTCCCTAGATGGTTTAGACTGGACTTTAGGGATAATGATAGTGTCCTTAGGTCTAGGATTTGTGTAGTTTTGTGTGTGGTGCACTGAATGGAGTATTCAGTGGCACTATCCCTAGTGTCTGAGCCGATCTGGTTTTGTTTGGGCCTAATAGGAGAGTTGTCGAGGCTGTGTTTTGTTTGTGGTTTCTTGGCTTTTGGTTTCCGTGCCGCTATTAGGCACAATGTTGCTTGACTTTTAAAGGACATTTAATGATTTTGAAAAGGTTTTCCAAAAGAGAGTTTTGGAAAGAGAAAAGTACACATTTGGAAATAGTTTTAGAAAGAATTTTCCGATGCTTTCTGTTTGCGTTGGGGACCAACAGATTGAGGCGAGTGTTCGTCGGGTCTTGGAGGTATGACACTCCTTGATTGTCGTTCGTTGGGCCGAGGTTGAGGTCCGCAGGTTGAGGTGTTTCGTGGCATGACAGGGAGATATGAGACTCCTGTTGTCGCTGTGAGCATTGAGGCTCGGGTGTTGTCGGGTGTGGAGGTATGAGACTCTTTTCTGAGCACCGCGTAGAGGGTGTCGTGAGGAAGCGTACCCTGTGGTGGCCAGTGTAGGTGAGACGCATGTCCCATAACTGGTAGCGTCCTAGGAGACAAGACTGCCTTCCCAAGGAGGGGTTGGCTTTGTTGAGGGTTCTCCAAGTGGGAGAATAGCGGGACAGTGATCGCTCCTGCACAGGGTGGCTTCATCATGGCAGTGCAAACACTGTGCTCGCTCCTTAGTGGTCTACTTGTGGCCAGTGTTGTCTGCTTGGCGTCGAACAGTTTGACACACTATTTGTGCTTGTGTTTGTGCGGAGTCCTGGTTTGGAAAATCAGGCTCTAGGCCTAGAGGAGGCCATGACTTTGGTGTCTGTTGAGGCGTAGTGCTTTGGGAGCGGTGGCTCCATTGTTTTGGGAGCGATGGCTCCGTTGTTTTAGGAGCAGAGGCTTCGTGGTTTGGTGTTATGCTTGGGTTTAGAGGGGACCATGTTGTGCAGAGCAAAGTCTCTGTAGTTGTGCTTTTGATGTGGTTTTGGACTTAAGATGGCGAGAGTAGCTTTCTCGGACATGCATAAAAGGTTTTAAAAAGTGCACGCACATAGTTTTGCAAAGGAAAAGAAAAGAATGGTTTTAAAGGCATGATTTTGTGATTTTGTGGCCTGCCGAGCAGTAGTAGACTGCCTAGTTGATGTTGCAGCATCCGAGAGGGATGCTAGTACTTGTTGTGCTGGGCGTCGGTAAATTGCCCTTTTGGTTTGTCGGCATGCAGTTGTGATGCCTGTGCTTGGTTGCCCTAGGCATAGGTTGCCGAATTGTAGGTGGGATGCGTGCTGGGTGACCGTTGAGTGGTCACTCACGTGTGCTTTGTTTTGTGTGTTTTGGCAGGTGCAGGATAGTAGCTGTTGGTTGCTAGTGCATATAGGAGGAGTCACGCCACCACACATCAGGGATCCAAGTGAGTGTTAGTTTAGTTTATTTCTGTTGTTTATAGTTTTATTTCTATTGAGAGTACTTAGCCTTAGCTACATCATTAGTGAAATTGTTAGTCAATAATTAAGATAAAACAAATAATTAAATGAAAGTTTGTAGTTAGGTTTAGTGGTAGCGACTTGGAGGTCGTTACAATGCATCCATGTTCATTTGGCATCCTTGCACTCCTCCTTGCTCCCTTTGCCCTTCGAAAAAACTGGCACACCTCGTCGAGACCTCTAGATCGAGTTCACAGGGAAGCCCACTAGCGGAACCCAATTCCCAGCGAGGTGGGTGGGGAGAAGCAGTGGCACATCCACATCCATATCTAAGCATCCAGGTATGACCACTGAACCCTCCTACCTACTCCCTAAGCATCATACATCCACTATGCATCAATGCATTTGCATCTGGAGTGATGAAAAGCTTGTCACTCTGTTCTACATCCGGCAGGCACATGTCGAATGCACGTAAGATAGGCATGGGTCTGTTGTGCGGTTTGTCTCGTACAGAGCAGACAGTAGACTAAGTTCCATTGCATCCCTTATGAGTTTATCTCATCGATTTCTGTGCATGTTTCCTCTTGATTTACTGTAATCTTCATGTCAGTGCTTGCATTACATCGTTTTTTGTGTTTTTCGACGTCCACTTGATTTGTCTTCCCACTTGCATTCATGCATGTTTCCTTTAGTTTCTTTATTCGCATTACACAGTTTCCACGGTGTTTTCCGACTTCAACGTTCATCCATAGGGCAATGATGCTTACTACCTGGTTTTCTTTTGACCAACACATTGATGTCTTGTTCTAGAACTCGTGTAGCATTGTTGAGTATTAGTTTGCATGGTTTTCCACCCCATTGATCACATCTACATCAGCATAGCATGTGGAATTCATTCATTTAGACTTAGCAAGCATGTATGATCATTTGGCAACACAAGCGAGCGATTAACTTAGAATGACCGACTCGTCAGGCGTATGGGGGTGACTAACGCCTTCCCAACGAGTAATGGGAATCCTTACCCTTTCTCTAGCCCACGATGACCGCTTGTGTCATGTCCATTAGGCACGGAGCATACACATTCATTTGCATCCATTTGTACACATTTGTATCAATTTTATTGCATTTTTATGCATCCAGTTTTCCTCATCTTTCTGTTGAAAAGATTAGGTGGCGACTTCCTTTTTCCTTATCCTTTTACTTTTGTTTTGTTGTTTTTAAGTCGAGTATCCTTCCTTGGATTCACCATCTTTGTCATGATCTTATCGGTTTCTTAGTGTACCCTTGGGTCGCACAAGGAGCTTCAGTTCCGGCATGGTCACATTAGTTTTCCTAAAGTGTTTTAAAAAGATTCCAGGAATGATTGAAAATAATTTCGAAAGGAATTTGGAAAAGATTTGCATGACTTTACAAAGGTTTTTAAAGGCTTCTCGGAGCTTTTGTTTGTTGAGGCTAGAGACCGACGAGGGTCGTTGCCAGGATCATGAGGTGTAACGACATCCTTGAGTTGGTTAAGCCTGTTACTTAGGTTGAGGCTAGAGACAAAGAGGTTGAGGTAAGTGTTTGTCTGATCTTGGAGGTATGAGACTCCCAGATTGTCGTTTACAAGACCAAGACTGAGGTCCGCAGGTCGAGGGTCGGCTGGACTTGGAAGTATGACACTCCATTTGTTCCGGCCATTGAAGACCCAGAGTATTGACTATACACAGAGGTACGTGGCAGCGAGCCTAGGGGTTATGAGACCTTTGTGTAGCTGGATATGATACCCTAGTTAGTGCAGGTACTGAGACTGTTTGGTGCTAGTAGTGCCTGGGGTGAGAGTCCTCAAGTGTTCGAGCATGTAGGGGCATCATGAGGGACACATCTCCGTGTGTGTTGAGACTGAAACAAGTGTGGTCATAGTACAATGAGGCCTATTGGTTGAGGCCGTAGTACCCCCTGTACAGGGAGGTTCACCATAGCAGTGTAGACACTGTTGGTCGCACTTCAGTGGACTACTTGTGGCTTGATATCGATTGCTTGGCGCAGGCTGTACGACATACCGAAGGCCTATTGGCCTGGATGGGTGGTTGCAGCTTTTCGTAACAGTGCAGTGAGTTCAGGGTCGCACCCTAACTACTGCTTCTGGCCCGTGTTTGTTGAGACTTTGTGGTTTTCGCTTGTGAGTGGCGTTATTTTGTTTCCACCTATGAGGAGCATTGAGTTGTTGCGCCCAAGAGTGGCGTTGAGTTGTTTGAGCTCGAGAGGGGCATTAAGTTGTTTGCACTATAGGTGGCATCATGGTTTTTAGAGAAATGGGGATTGTGCTAGTTTTGAAATATGATTTGCTTGTTTTGTCTAAGTAGAGACTCAGTGTGAGTGTGTCACTCTCTCGTGGTTGTGGCTCGATTTGGCAAGAGTGACTATTTTAAGTATGCATAAAATTTTGAAAATCATGCATATGGTTTGAAAGGAAAAAAAAAGATTTTGAAAGACATAAGTGTGATTTGAAAAGAATGGTTTTCAAAAGCATGATTTCTAAAAATTTGTTTCTTGTAGGGCAAAAGAGAATTGCAGCATGGTTGTGTGCGTCCTCTAGGAGAGGCCAGAGTAGCTTGCATTTATAAGGTGTGTGCTGGGTAACCTTTCAGTGGGCACTCACGTATGTTTGTTTGATGTTATTCATAGTTGTAGAATAGGATTAGGAGTTGCTAGTGCACATGGAATTGGAGTCAGTCGACCACACATCATTGGATTTGGGTATGTAAGTAGTTAAATTTATTTCAATTATTAGTGCTTAAGTTTATATTGTTTCTTGTTGGATTTAGTTTTAGATTAATGTGAATAATTAAGATTTAAAAAAAAAACAAAAAAAGAGAGATAGCTAATTTAGGGTCACGGCTTGGGGCTAGTCGTGACACGTGTATTTCAAAATTCTAGAGTTTTTCCGTTGGTTTTCTATTTTATCGTAGACTATGTGTTGGGTGACCTTTTGGTGGTTAGTTACGTGTGCTTGTTGTTTTGATTTTTGCAGAAGCATATTTGCGATGGTTTCTAATACATATATATGGAGTCATGTAGTTGTATAACACAAAATCTTAGGCAATGTGTCTAGTTATTGTTTAATTTAAATTATACCATGTGATTGATGATTAATTAAGAATTGTTTATGTAACGCCCTCGACATCACACCCTACTCTCTTTTTTTTCCTATATCCAATTACCAACACTAATTTCCAATCAAAATGTTAACAAATAGTATATCTAATAGAAATAAATCTAGATAACATCTTATTTATCCAGAATCCTTGATGTGTGGTTGAATGGCTCTCTTCTATGTGTACTAGTAAAAGCCCTACTCCTACACCTATACCTGTGAAAAACACAAATGAAGTATATATGAGTGACCACTGAAAAGGTCACTTAGCACATACCCACCTAAGACAAACCAGAAAATAAAATTAGAAGACTAAACTCAATGCCTCATTAAAACTCAATAAAAGTCCATCTGTGACCATGCCGGTGGAACCCCTAGGCGCGGTTCTCCAACCTACTCCGGTGTGCGGAAACACACGGGGAGATCTGATACAGTCACGACGAAAATGGTGAATCTGAAGGAAGAGACAAGATCCAGAAACACCAAAGGGAAGACAAAAGGATAAGGAAAGGAGTCGCCACCTAGTCTTTTAATGGAAAGACGAGAAAAACCGGAAAAACACAAAAAAGGCAGAAAGCAAACAAGATGCAAAGATGCATGTGTGATCCGTGTCTAATGGATAATGCAAGATGAATGCGGGCCAGAGAAAGGGTAAGAATTCTGGTTACGCATGGGGAAGGGGTTAGGCACCCCCACGTGCCCGAGAAAACTCGGTC
>JAMKQA010090336.1:0-10115 GCA_024699735.1 Posidonia australis
TGACGCCCTAGTCGGTGACCCGAACAACTAGGTCCAATGACCTAGGCTCAGCCTACACCGTCGGTGACCCGAACAACTAGGCTCAAAAGCCCAGGCTCAGCCTACACCGCTACGATCTCGGTGACCCGAACAACTAGGTACAACGACCCAAACACAGCCTACACCGTCGGTGACCCGAACAACTGGGTATGAAAACCTAGGCTCAACCTACAACGCTATGAGCTCGGTAACCACATTATCAGTGTTTCATTTCAAAACCATTTTCCATTTCCTTCCATTCTTCTCGTTGCAGGACTCTATTACCTTGCAACACTTGACCCTCCACTGGGGTCCTAACTCAAGCCATGAAAACCATGCTTACAGTCATAAGTTGGGTCACATGCCCAAAACCGCATAAAACCATCTTTTTCATTCGTTTATAGGGTCAAGACCCAAAACCACACCCAAATCCATTTGTTTGGGGTTCCACATGCCTCCATGTTGTTACACAGGGCAAACATCATTCACATAAACCCACCATACCATTAAAGCCACTTAACATTCATTAAAATTTACATTTTAACATTTCAAATTCAGGGCAAAAACGGCCTCGGTATACCGAAATTTTTCGGTATGCCGAAACCCCCTGTTTCGGTCGACCGTGAAATTTTGGTCTACCGAACCCTGGGTCCTTGCTTAATCTGCTAGGATTTCGGCATACCGAATTTTTTCGGTATACCGAATTCCTCATAGATAGGGCACACCCCTGTTCAGGCAGCGAAAAATCGCCCCAAGTGGGAGTCCCGATCGGACCCCCCAAACATGTCTCATAAATTTCCATAAAATCATGGGGCGTAGATCCTTGAGTCTACTTCAAAACCCATCAAACCATTCATGAATCCATCAACCACACAACAAGATATAAATTCGTAAAGGAAGCATGCTCAGAGTGAAACCTTAAAACATTTAAAGCATAACTCCTCAAAACTAACGAAATTCACACAATCTAGCATGATCCCTACACATTCACATCATTTAACTCATTTCTGTCATTCCTACTATTTTTCTACAATTTTTCTTGCATTTCCCTCAATTTTTCATGCTTGAGGCATAATCAGTAGGAAACATGTAAACAAGGTAGAGACAGGGCCGCGTACCTCCGATGGCGCCCCGGTGATCCTTCCCGCACTCTGGCGAGTCTCCCTACACCTCAGCGAAGTCTCTCCTACAGGGGGATCACACGGATAGCCACCACCTCTTCCTCGGTTGCACGCATGTCATTCTTCCTCTCCCTCTTTCTCCTCATGTCACAGCTTACCTTCGGCCACTCGCCTTTGCCCTTCTTATCCCTACCTCCTCCTGCATCACGCCAGCCACCCATCGTGTCGGAGATGACGATGAGGCACGGGTCGTTGGGTGGTGGTGGCACGGGCTGGTGGAGGGTGAAGGGGAAGAAGACAGGTGTGTGGTGAGCTCGTGAGTGAGAGAAGGAGAAAAGGAAGAAAGAAAAGAGGAAAGAACGGGCACGCAAATCGAGATGACTGTGCATCCTCAAATTGGACTCCACATTGGTCCCAAATCACAAGCAGGTGCACAAAAAGCCAACCACAAGCTCACACAAGCAAGAAACAACAGATTATCCATTAATAAACCATTTATACAATATTGCAAATAATTACATGGTTTACAATAAAAATGGATAATCAGGCCCAGATGTCACATAGCCTCAGGTATCTCGACCCCCGACCTCAACCAAGGAGTCGTGCCCGACCACCCGAGAATGTCGTCACATTCCCTGGTCCCGACGACACGGTCCCACACTGTCTCAGTCCGCACATAGAAAACCAGGAAAACATTTTCCATAACATGCCAACTATTCCTTGAAATCCATTTCCAAACCATTTTCATATCTTTTAAAAATTCTTCCAAACTTCGACAAAACGGCGCATCGGGTGTCCCAGGAGACCACTACTGATGGCCCACAACCCCATCTCGTAGGGACAAAACACAACAATCCAGAAAGCCCTCGAAAACACATTTTATAAAAACATTTAGGCCCAGAATCGGCATGCCGAAAACCCTTGGTTCGGTAGGCTGATCTGGATCGGCCGACCAAATCAGGTCAACGGTCAACACTCGGCCAAATTCGGTATACCGTCCAAAAATGGATGACCGAAACTCGACCAGAGGACCTAAACTGATAGAAAAACGGTATGCCGAGCGGAATCGGTGTACCGAAATCCCCTGATTCGGTATGCCGAATTCTGCGAAACCAGAAAACAACTCAAACCCTATCGTTCGAAATCGCCCCAACTGGGACCTCCGATCGGACCCGCTAAACAAACACCACAAATCATGCATAAAACATATGGTGTAGACCCTCAAGTCTACTCCAAAACCCAACAAACAAAACTAAAATCCATTGACCTTGCATCAAGATATAAGATTGGAAAGACAGAAGGGTCAAAACGACCCAAAACGCACCAACCATCATAAATGCCAATAAATGCTCCATAAATTCTCAATAAATCACAATAAATTATAGGAAAGTAAATTTACTTAGATTTCATGCAATCCTACCATTTTCTACCAATTTCACGCTCTCTATTACATGGGGTGGAGATGCATACCTGAAAAATCCCTCCAGCGATTCTCGGCCAACTTTAGCGAACTCCCGCGACCATGGCCTCGCCATGACCACAAAAGCACACCACGCAAGCTCTGCGCACCAGCTCGAGCAACCACAGCTTTCCGCTTTGCTCCCTCAATCTCTCTCTCTCCGTCGGCGCGTGCGCGATGAAAGAACAGGGGAAACAGGGGAGACGAGTGGAAAGGAGAAGGAAGAGTGGGGAGGAAGAGAAAGAAGGTGGGGGAGGAGGAGGGACGCGCCGCCGAGGAGGAAGGGAAAGGAAGAAGAAGGATGGAGGAGATGACGATGGCGACGGAGGAGAGCAGTGCGGCTTATGAAGCCTGCGCCCGTAGTAGCTGAGAAAATGCCCACCTGCGCGTCTCAGCCACGGGCAACCAACCACTCTGCCCAACCACCGGCCACAATCAACAGCCCACAAATGCGGGCCCCATGGGGACGCCACACCTGGGCCCCACACTGACCCACACCCGGGACCCACACGCACAGTGCCAAATTGCACAGTGCCAAACCATGCATAGGGACACGCTAACAGAAGCCAGCCCACGAGGCAAAAGCTCAAAAGCACAGAACTGCACAACAGGCCTCAAAACAATAACACCTGTCTGGGAATAAAATTCATAAAATGTAAATAATTACAAAATGAATTTTACGGGTGTTACAGTGATGCATGCCCAAATATGGATTTCTGGCAACCCTTCCTCTTCTTCGACGGTCACTCCACTTCCTTCGGCGTTCACCAGATTCTCTCAGCCTCCGTCGAGCTCCCTTCCCCCAACGAATACCTCTCTTCCCTCTTAACTCTCTTGCTCTCTTTTCTTCTTTTCTCTTGTTTTCTCCTTTGGTTCCTCACTAGCTCTCTCTTCCTCTGGATTGCTACCGATGCTAGCCCCTATCCCTTTTCTTGTAGCCACCCATTTGTCGCCGCTCATCATTGACAATTGATGTGTTTGTTTTATTTACTGCAAGTACACGGCATCTAATATAGTACGTCGACAAATGTGGGTCGATCCCACAGAAAAAAGTATTTAAGAAACAAAGATTTATTGCCAATTATTGAGAATAAATGTGAGAGGGATCATGTTTAAAACTAAATTTAAAAGATCAAGAAACAAATAGATTAATTAAAACCTAGGGTTTCGAATCCATTTACATAGAATTGAGAATGCATGATCATGTTTATTCCCTTCCTCTCTATTGATCTAAATAACTTGATCTAATGATTTTTATTCACACAAGAATAAACTATATGCTAAAATATGCATAATAGAATATCAAGATTAGGAGTGAAAACACACAAATCAAGTTAAATCAGATGATATATGATGAAATCGAGATTATATACACAACCGTCAATTAAATCTTCCCTAAACATAGACTAAAAAGATGAATTCAATGTTAGTCTATCAAAGTTTATCGATTTTATAAGTGATTTATGTAATATACATCCAACCCGTACACTCATTGCATAAAGCACAAAGAGAAAGAGAAGAAAATATAATCACACATCTTAATCTAAATAAACTTCATCTCTACCCTAAATCTAGAAGATTAGTCAAACATGATTACACAAAACATTAAATTAAAAGAGGAAGAAGGAGAAATAGAAGACATAATTAAATAAAGAAATGACTTTTTATTGAAAGGAACTTAAGATTACACTGATGATCTTCTAGATCTCTCAAAATACAAGAAAAAGGAAAGAATCTAAAACCTAGATGGGAGCTTCATAGATCTACATAAGGGGTCCTTTTATAAGCTTACAAGGACTTGCTTACGTCAAAGACAAATCCAAATACAAAATTAATCTTGAATTTTGAATACAAGATATTTACAAGTGAGAATCTTATCCAAAGAAGACCGAGTCAAAAGTATATGGTGTGGGAGCCTAGGAGGCACCGAATATGCATTTGGGCGCTTGGGAGACGTTCATGTCATCTAGGATCTTCTTTGTCTTTTTCCACTAGTTGACTAATATTTTATCAGTATTTAGGCATGTGGAAAATGTGTGTTTGACTTCCTAACGTAGCTCTGGAATTTTTTATATAAAAATCTCTTCTTTTCTGGTACAATTATTCTTTTCCGGTACAATTATTCTTTTCCTCCTTATTTTTCATAGATTCTTTCTAAGTTCTCAAGTTTTACAAAATTTACGCAAAACATCTCGAGTAATATTATTTATATATAAAATAAACAAATATAGGAATAAAATATGCACGAATTATAAGTTAATCAACAGTCGCTGAGAGTCTCGACAAAGCGACGATGCGACATGGTGAAAAGCTGAGGTCATAATGTAAGCACAATGAATGGCAGTGTCAACTGCACTTCACTGTGAATCTTTAGCTTTTCTCCCATTTTGGTCTTACACACACGTGGGTTACAAAATGCCAAAGTACCACACAGGAGGGAAATTACCAGAGATAAACACTGATGTAAAAGAGAGAGTGCAACATAGAACAATATTAATTCATCAAATTATCCATATTACAACACATAATTTACATTATTTTGGATAACTAGTCTGCCAATCTATGATACCAACACACGGTCCCATTCTGGGCACAGATGTTACAACGGGTCTGTAGTGCGACCAAGTAGCGAATGTTGGAGGTGTTGATGAGCTGTGTAAGTGCGCGACACGAATGGTCGACAAGAAATGTTGTATTCCAGTAGACAGTGTATGATACAATTAGTGGTTTTACGAGAATAAATGATGATAAATGGATAAAAAATGCTTAGAAAATGGTTGCTGTGATAATGAATTCCTATAAATTACGAAATGCTTGGAGAAATGATTATGTGATAATAAATGACTAAATGATTATGAAAATACTTGGAAATGGCTTTTGATGACAATAAAGTTTTGAAAAGGTTTTTCAAGTAATGCATATGTTTTAAAAGGTTTTCTGAGGTTTTGTAGGAACCACGTTGATCGATCGACCGTGCCGACAAGGGGTATCGAGACTTCTAAGTAATCGGGAATGTGTTCTAGACTGTAGTTGTCGAGTTTGGTTCGAGGAATGAGACTTATGACTATGTGTTGTGGTACCACAATACTTGAGGTATGGTAGACCCAGACTACTCTTAGTGCTGGTGCTGGTCAGATCAGTGGTTGGAGTCCCCAAGTGCTCGAGCACCCAAGGGCATCGTGAGGACGCACCACGTGCATGTTACTCTTGTGGTACTGTGAGGCTACGATGGGGGCAATTGAACTCCTACGCAGGGTGGTTCACCACAACACTGCAGTATGATCGGGATTGGAGCCTTGCCAACTACTTGTGGCCAAGTCAATTACCTGTGGCCAGAGTGATATGATAGGTTTTGTTGAGACTGGGTATGTAGTTTTGAGCTAGAATCAAGTTGTGGTTTGACTTGTGGTTTTGAGCCAAATTCTAGCTAAGTTAAGATTTGTGATTTGAGTTAGTTTCCAATCATGCTTTGTTGTGATTTGAGATATGGATTGATTTGTGTTTTGGGCTAAACTCTAGTCAAGGATTTGCCTCTTGAGATGCATGAAAAAGTAATTTGCAAAAATGCATGGAATTTCAAAGAAAAAGAATAAAAATGTTTGAAAAAGACATGATTTATGAATGGATTCCTAGATTGCACGTTTGGCTTTTCGGTTTTTGCACTTCTTCGTGCTTCTAGTAGCTTTTTAGGGGTTCTTCGCTCAGTTTTGGTTTTGGGGCACATACTGGATGATATTGATGTCACTCACGCATCAATTTTATTGTGTTGTGTTTCAAGTACATTGTTGGAGGTACAGTCTAATTTGGGCGTATATTTCGAAAAACACATACAAATCCTAGATAGTTAGCTTTAATTATTTATTTGCTTATCTTAGTTAATTCAACTTTAATTAAATGTTTAGGTAGTACTGTTACTGTTCTGTAGCGTTAGGGTGTAATACTCAGACAATAGTGAAATGATGTTCTACTACGCTAAATGTGCATTCGATTACAGAACTTATTTGTAAATGTCTATAATTAAAGTTCTCTGTGACATTAGTTGGTAGTTGATTGGTATCATACTTACTCATGATATCTAACACTTTGAAATGGACATAAAAATTCAAGTTGGTTCAGATAGGCAACATTTACTAAATAAAATTTGCTTAAAGAAAGCTTAATATTAGTGATTATTGTTTATATATCAAATACATAACATGATTAAAATTATCTAGAGGAACTTAAAAATCATTTGACTGAGTTACTACATCTTGAAGGACACAAGCATTAGTTGTCAATTCTTCTCATCTGCTAAAAATATAAATAAATTCCATGTTATAATTACATATTGTCATAACATTTTATGTGATATCACATTTTCTATTCTGAAACCTTATATTTTCTTCTCCAAAAATTATTGTTTTAACATACGTGCCATGAATAACACCAATACAAACTTATCAATTTCATAGCTAAAAAATATAATACAAAGAATAGATGATGGAGGATTAACTAGTAGTTTATCACTAAACTATAATATAGCATTAAGCTTGTGATTCAAATGAATACTAACAGCTCAAGTAGAACGAGGAAATCATTATCTTGTTACATTATATATCTGATTTTGTGACAAAAAACATTGTAAGTTGCTTTTCCACCGTAAGGTTTTGACCATCTTTGATCACACCCTTGGTCCTTAACAAGTTGTAGAATTTCCAAAAAAATGTTGACTTACTTAATATTTTCCTATAATTGTAGCCTTGATTCGCCAATGAAGGATCTTACTGTTTGTTTACATAATCTTTTCCTTCTTTACTAAACTTTCAATTTATTGCTATTGAGCTATTGCGTAGAACAATTGCAGCACAAAAAAGATTCTTTGACATTGATAACAATATAATCCTATTTTTACTTTATATTTCCTCCTCTTCTATACATGACAACAAGGACTTAACATTCTCACGTGATTAATCCATCTCAGAAAATGTTTTTCATGTATTATCATTCATTATATAAGATAACCACTTAACAAATAAAAAGCACGTATAATGATTAATGTTTTTTATAGTGAAAAAAAGATAAACACAAATAAATAGTTAATATAATGTACACAATACAAAAAGTTAATACAATGTGCACCAATAGAAAAAGTTAAATAACACAATGTGCCCAAAAGATCATCAAAATATATGTTTTAAATACTACTTCAAGATATGTTCAATTGAAACTTTAGTCATGTGAGCTCCATCTCTTGAGGTCGGCAAAGGAATTGATTTCTTATTTTACTATTCTTTAAAAGCTTCATAGCTTTAAGTCTATCTGTTTCCTTAAGACCATGAAAAACTAGCAATGCTTCATATGCTTCTTACCTAATTGCTTACTTTCTGGACCATTAGAATTTATTAGTCTTCAACTAAGGCCATGTGTTCCAATATTTTCATTCTCTTTGAACTCTTCTCACCTTCCTTTTCACAAAAAACTAACAAATACCATTGCCATGTCTTTCAATGCAAGAGAAAAGGCTTCTTGTTTCTTTACATGAGGGTGAGCTCACTTTATTTCCTTTTTAAATGGTATTTGAGTGGAAGATCTTGTACACATAGGAGAGTTTACTTGCGCTTTAGGATTCAAGTCTATTGAAATTTGAATGCTCATCGGTTCAAAGTCCTCAATGTTGTCTTCATTCCACTTTGATCCACATCTTCTCTTTGTATTCTTCTAAAATAAGGGGATTGTTTGCTTGAAGCTTTTGAAGCAATGTTACTCTTTAACACTATCCGAAGTAGGTCATAAGTGGGACATGATTTTCCTTTGCACAGTGCATACTCTCGATGTTTCTAAAATAACACAAATAAAAAACATATTTATCCACAAATGAAAATAAATTTCAAACTATTGTATAAGAAATCTAACCTCTGCACATTCCTCCCATACTTCATTAAGAATATTCGTATGACCATGCATAAAGTTTCAACCTTGCCCACTAATCGTACAGTAATTCTTATATGTGCTTTGCCATGTCTTTATTCAATTGTTCACATTTTTTCTCGTAATAATGGTCCAAATTTTCTTATTGTATTTTTTAATTTTTTTAGCCCAAGTTTCTAGTTTCCATTGGGAATTTCTCCCATTCCCACTTTGATAGCTTCGTAAAGAGTGTCTAATATCACTTTATCATCCTTTGTAATCCAACTAGTATAACTTCTCTCCCCTTCAACTATTTTCTTACCATCTTTAGTCATATCTAGAATGGAGAAAGAAAGCATACAACTAAAATAAGCATATATATATGTAATGCAATGATTGTACTATCTTTATTTCATGCATAAGAAATAATTAAGAAAATAAAATGCATTTGACGTTCTTTTGAATAGAAAAAAGTGGGATCTCAAAATAAAGATGTGGAGGGAATTTGTCAACAAGATTTAGTGTATGCATATCTGACTGCTCCAATTTCCTTTTTTTTTTAGTTGGTTTAAGATTCTTTTCTTGTAACTTACCCCAATTATCACTCATCATAAGCCTAATAAATTAAAAAAAATTACAATAAAAATATATCCAATTTCCTACTATAGCATTAGTAAATTAACAGAAAAGAACATCTACGACCCTCAATGTGTTACTGATTGACTCCTTTGTATGCACTAGAAGTAAACTATTTTCTAATCTGCATTTGCTAGACACCAAAACAAAGTACATGTGAGTGATCATTAAAAAAGTCACTTAGCACACACCCACCAGGAATACAAAACTAAAATCAATACTGTAACGACCCTGAGTCTCTACACTCCAAAACCTAACTACATTTTTTTAATTATTTAATTAATCACATTAACCTTAAACGAAATCCAACAAGGGACAATATAAATTAAAGCACTATTAATTAAGACAAATTAAACTACACTAAACACTTACCCAGAACCCTTGATGTGTGGTCGGCTGATTCCAGCTTTGAGGACACTAGCAAGTTCCTAATCCTATCCTACACCTGCGAAAAATATTAAACACACACACATGTTTAATCACTAAAAGGTCACCTAACACACATCTCACCAAAATACACACTATTCTGGCATCTCTCTTGGATGCCGCCACACTACAATGGGGCAACACCCTTTTTACCCCACAGGCAACAGATCCCATTTTAAACCATGCTTTTGAAAACCATTTTTTTCTTTTCTTTTCTATTCTTTTCTTTTCAAAATCACACTCATGTCTTTCAAAACCATTTTCTTTTTTTTCTTTTCAAACCATATGCATGTTTTTCAAAACCTTTATGCATACTCGAAATGGCCACTCATACCAAATCAAGTCCACAACTACACAAGAGTGCCACACTAGCACCGAGCATTTGCTTAGTTTGAACAAACAAATCATATTTCAAAAACATGCTGTGACCATGCCGACCCACAAGGGAGAAGGCGGATCACAGCCAATGCCTCGACTGGCGAAATGCGCAAGGAAAAGAGAAGAAAGGAAAAAGAAAGGAGTCGCCACCTAGTCTTTTAACGGAAAGACGAGGAAAACCAAAAAAACAA
>JAMKQA010090338.1:0-10555 GCA_024699735.1 Posidonia australis
GAAGTCCTGAAAATAAATTTCAATTGTTCTCGCTATTGAAGCTTTTTTGAAATTAGCTAATTGAAACAGATTAGGAAGCATATGCTTTAATTTTTCCCCATGCCTCCAACAATTTTCCCAGAATATGGTATTATGACCATTATTAACATGAAAAGTGGTGAAGGTATTGAAGAAATTAAAGCAGGCCTTTATTTATAGCCAAATAGAGGATGCTCTACCAGATGAAGAATTCAAAAGTGCCCCTGGCCAAGATCTCAAGAAATATCTAGTCTTTAAAATTGCTTTCAACTTAAGAGTGTAAGTATGTGATAGTAGTTGCCATAGTAGCTTAGTCTTCAGGGCTAAATTGAAGTTTTTGACATTTATGATACCCCAACCCCCTTGACCTTTAGCTTTACAGAGAACCACCCACTTAGCTAGGTGAAGAGTAGAGGTAGAAGAAGATTTCCAAAGAAATTTACATCTGAGCTTATCAATAACTTGAGCCACCTTAACTGGTAGATGTAGAACAGAGAGGTAATATGTAGGGATTGCTGATAACACAGAGTTGATCAAGGTTAGTCTGCCACCTAAAGATAATTGATTGGTTTTCTATAAGGAAAGTTTTTTTGTCAATTTTTCAATAACAAGTGCCCAATCTGAATTAGAAGTCCTTTTATAGTCTAAAGGTAAGTCCAAATATTTGATAGGTAGATGGGAAGTGGGGCAACCAATAATACTAGCAGATCTATTGATGGTATCTACTGAAACACCAATACTAGTAAGAGTAGATTTCTGGAAATTAATTTTTAGACCTGAGCAGATCTGGAAACAACATAAAATTCGTTTAATATTAATTATATTTTCTGCAGTAGCGGCGCCGAGAAATAAGATAGTATCGTCCGCATATTGTATATTCATAATGTGTGGACCATCATTAGGCATTTGAATGTCCGTGATCAAGTGTTGTTCCACAGCTAAAGAAAGCATCCTATTGAGGATGTTGGTCACTATTATAAAGAGAAAAGGTGATAATGGATCACCTTGTCGTAATCTATTTGTGGTATGAAGAAAATCTTTAGGTAAATCATTGATTAATATGGAAAAATGCATCAGTTCATATTATCACCAGATTAATTATCCAAGCTAAGCTTGGAGTCAGGAGGCACCATCTAGTCAGCCCTAACGATCTTATGATTAATTCCTAGTTCTTATACCATAATTATCGTAGTCGTCACCGTTATCATCAGCATATTAATTCTTCATCCGTCGATTAATGAAACTTACGCGACAAAATTTCTCGAAATCCACTTTTTATTCACGTGTAGGACGAAACTGGGTAGTGCAGTCGCCATATGGTATGATTCAAATTTGGGACAAAGGGAAAAAGGCAATATATGACCTTTGTTAAGAAATCATAGGCGGAAGAAGCTGTGGATGTTTGGAGAAATCTGTGAAAGCCACGTTAAAGCGGATCAGAAAAAAAATAAAAAAAATCATAAACCAACGTGTATCTCTCCGGTCGTTAGCATTGATGCAGCAATTGGTATGTTGGAACAGAAAGTGGAATATACTGGAATGAAATCAAATTTTAAGAATAAAATAGTATTTCGATGGTACAAAAATATGATCGAAATAATCATTTTCTTGTAAATGAAATTCTCAAAACTATGCATTCCGATGGCAGTATGATCGAAATAAAATAGTATTTTATTTTAAGAATAAAATAGTATTCCGATAGTATTCTTGTTTTTTAATTTAATATTTTAAACTTTTTTTCGTTACAACTTGTTCTCTCAACTATAGTAAATTACAACAAACTCCTTCTTAGCTAAACAATGTTAATTTTTACATGGTTTGACTATTTTACCCTTTGTAATTTACTAATATAGAGTTAAATTATAGTTTATCTCCTTCAACTATTCATGTTTTCAGATACTTTAAACTTTTTTTATTACAACTTATCCCTTTTAAAGGTTAAATTACAGTTTAACCCCTCAACTATTCAAAATTTGCAACTTAGTATCCTTTTTTTTTTTACAAGTTATCTCATTTAATTATGGTAAATTATAATAAAACTCCTTTTTGGATAAACGTCGTTAATTTTTTTCTTTGTCTGACCATTTTACCTTTAATTACAAATAATTCCTTTTTTTAATTCTACAGAACCCAATCTGAGCATTACTCCTATGGAATCCTTTCTTCTTCATCCACACCCCACCAAACACAAATCTCAGTCATTGTCATCCTTTTCGAGTGGGTTGAAACCTTCAATTGAGATATGCGTGATGATGATAGAGAAAAAGCTCGAGATCTTCCTGTAGTGTTGTCGAAGCTCAAGATCATCAGTTTATTAAGAAAACAAATAAGAAAATGTTTTAAAAAGAAGATGAAATGAGAAAATTTTGGTAATGAAGTAAGTCTCGGGTTTATGACATAGAAAAAATAGAAGAAAATGGAGAATAAGATGATGATAAATTTAATCGAAAAAAATATTATAAAGGTCACATGACCCTTCAAACCAGATGAAAGGGTCTTATTATTTAACAGAGGTAGTTTAAGGAGGCAAGTTGTAACTAAAAAAAGTTTAAGTTACTAAGTTGAAAAACACAAAAAGTTGAGGAGGGTAAATGGAAGAAGATAGGAAGAAGAGCAAATTTGTTTAAAAAACTATAACTCTTCAAACTTGACAGAAGGAGTTGTGTTGTTTAATAGAGGTAATTGAGGGAGATAAGTTGTAATAAAAAAGTTTAGGATACTAAATTGTAAAATGTGAATAGTTGAGGGGGTGTAATTTACCCAAAAAACCTAATGCCTTCCCATCCCAAGCTCATCTTCTCATTTTCGCAGCAACAATACTATCCTCGCAGCCTCCGTTCCTCCTTTGGTTGTCATCTTCCTCTGTGGTCCCCCATAAAAAACTTTTTTAGTTTTTTTTAGGTTGACAATATATTTTTTTTATATATAGATGTTAATATATAAATTTTCATTCTAATACTGTTCTTATGTATCAAACAATGGAAATGAATTATCTATTAATTCTACTTTGTATATCAAACACAAGAATGAAATAAAATTATCTATTTCATTCCATTTCATTCCAGAGTTTATTCTATTCCTGTCTATTTTCATTTTATTGTACCAAACTCAATATGAATCTAATTCTACCAATAGTTCTCATTTGATCTAAGAAGATAAGAACATCCAATCCCATTGGGTTTTGAATAATTGGGAATTAGATGGACGTGTGTACATTCGGCGAAATTCCTTGTCCTTGTGATCAAGTCGATTTTCATCTAGATGACTAGACTCATGATTTGTGTTCTTGTTGCTTGTGAAAGCAAAATTATTTTTTAAATTTACTAATGTTATGTTTGGTTCAGATTTTAGTTTATGTTTTATCAACAATTTGACTTCTAACTAGAAGTTCACACACTTTATCTTTTGATTTTTATCAAATTTATGTAATAGAAGTTGTGTCGACTTCTACAATTAACTAATTCTATTTTCTTGTTAAGTTTAAATTTTGATTGTAAAACAATTCTTGTTAGAATTTGAACAAAAAAAGACACAACCTAAGCAACTTTCTCTATGCACAAGCCAGTGGGCAGTGATTAGGGATACAAACGGACGGTATCTGTTTTCAAAATGTAGATACGGATTCGGATATCACACGGATAGGAAAATTATATATTAATATTCTTAAAAAACGGATATGGATACAAAATAGATAAAAGGGAATTGGATATGGATAAAGTCAGATATAAAAACAGATATGACGATATACATATTGCATAATTAATTAAACCATTACTAAGATTTTCATATATTTATATATTTTAAGTTATTTAATATATATGAAATAAAAATAATATATATCAAAAATAAAAATAAATTAGATATAATGATAGATTGGACTTTCGTTTTAAAAAAAAGTGAAGTTTTGAATTCAAATCTTTTATTCTACCTTTATGGATGTAAAATTAATTAATGATTAATAAAAAATTGTTAATTTCTCCAACATAGTTTATTAATTAAAGTTAGTAAAATCCTATAAATGACAAAGTAAATCCCTTATAAACTAGATAAATAATTTTTAATAAAAGAAACATCAAGAAGTAAAGAACTTATAAATGACAAAGTCCTAATTTAAAGAGAACTATTAGAATGTCTTTCTTAAAAGTCAAAATACTTGTTGGATGCCATTATGTCATGTTATGGAGTTTTGTAACATAAAAACTCAACATGCAATCCAAGGGAGAGAGAGAATAGGCCTAGGGTTTAAATTTAAGTTTTTAACATTAAATATTAAATATATACTTATATACAAATAAGGGGAGGATCTCCTATAGATTGTCCTCATTGGAGCATTTTAAGGACAATTTTCAAAATCAAAATATAATTCATGAATTTTAATCTAAATCATCTATATTACATACATGCCAAAATCTAAATCATTTAGAAATACTTAATATACATATCAATTTAAGTACAAATTCAAAAGTTTTAAAGCAAGAATCACTAAATCTCTAAGTTAATTCCGTAGATCTTAATATATATCATCTAAATTAGGTACACACCAAAATTCATATCATTTAGAAACTCGTAATATACAGATCTATTTATATATAAATTTAATGGTTCTTTATGAACTATAATAAGCTATAATAAATACATACTAAATTCAGTACTTAGGAATATCAATATCACTTGATTTTTTTTATATACAAGTATTTTCAATAGTTTCGATCATATCTAGCAGTTTAGATTTTTAATCTAATGATTAGATGTTGAGATATAAAAAGTTGTTTATTTATATACAGATATCCATAAATTATCTGTATTTGTATATATATTCGTTGAAAATTCAAAAGACATATTCATACTTGTATCTGTATCTTCTCCAATTCAAAAAACTATATTTGTATATGTATTTGTATTTGTATCTATTTATGAGCATATTCACCTAGGAGCAGATACGGAAATGAATTTTTTATGAATGTACCATATCTGCTTGCACCCTTAGTAGTAGTCCATGTGTAACACCCGTAAATTCATTTTTGTAATTATATACATTTTAATGAATTTATTTTGGACGAGTGTTACTGTTCCGAGGCTCATTTGTGTGATTTTGTGGTTTTTGAGCCTAGAATTCGTAGGCCGATTACTGTTTGTATGGTTCCTATGCTTATAGCCCGGCTCATTCCTATACGGTGTGGGCATGTGTGTGGGCTAGTGGTGAGGCTTGCAATCAACCTCATGTTGGGAGATGGGTGGTTGTGCATGTGCGGGGATGTGGTTGGTAGATGGAGGCGAGTTGGTGCGCATGCACGGTGGACTTGTAGGACGTGCACGTGCTTACCTTCCTCCTTGTGCAGCTACTTAAGTCAGGGTACCTCCATGCACTTCTCTGTCTTTCCCGCCTTGCCTTTCCTCCCCTTCCTGAGCACGCCAACTCCCTCCTCCACCCTCACCAACACTCTCCTTTCCACTCCTGTCTCCCTCCCTCTCTCTCTCTCTCTCTCTCTCTCTCTCTCTCTCTCCCCTGTTCTCCCTTGTTCGGTGTGTTGAAGGGTAGGTTATGGAGTGCGGCAGTGCGACGAAGCTCTGGTGGTTTCCCTAAGGCCGTGAGGAACTCCAGTGAGCTCGTTGGGTAGTCGGTGCTGTGGTGGTTGGCCGAAGGATGGATTTGGGTCACTAGCGAGCGTATAATGTACGCACCTCATCCATCCACTTAGAAATCATGTAAAATGGTAGATTTGACTAGAATGCATGTAATCTAGGCTAAATTAAATGTTTTGAATTTATTATGAATTTATTGTGAATTAATATGACATTTAATGGCTTGAGTTGACTTTGGGTCATTTATGACTCCTGTGGCTTTGCGAATTTATATCTTCTTGTGTGATGAATGGTTTTCGGATTTGTTTATGTGGATTTGGAGTAGACTCCAGGATTTACAACATATGTTTTATGTGAATTTTATGGTGGTTGTTTGAGTGATCCATCGCACAGTCCCTCTTGGGGAGAAGTGACGGACAATGAGTTGGACCGTTTTTTGGTTTCGCAAAAAGTGACATATTGAACTATTTTGGTATGCCGTTTTTTGTCAATTTTGGTCCTTTTGGCACTGGCTCGGTCAACCAAACTTCTTCGATCTACCGTTCAATGCTTTGAGTGTTGATCGTTGACCTAGATTGGTCGATCGATCCTTTTCAGTCTACCGAACTCGGAATTTTCGGTCGATCGACCTAGATTTCGGTCTACCGTTCTGAGTGCCAGTACCTATTTCGGTCGTCTGATTCTGATAGATCTGCCGAATCAGGGCCCAAGTGGGTTTGTAAAATGATTTTTCCGATGGTTTTCTAATTTAGTTTGTTTTTCCTATTTGAGTTGAGATTGTGGGTTATTAGTGGTGGTCTTGTGGGTTACCTGATGCTCCGATTTTGTAGAGATTTTGGAAGAGTTTTCCAAAGACATAAAATGGTTTTGAAAAGGGTTTTTAAAGAGAGATGTTCGCCCGTTTTGGAAATGGTTTTCCTGGTTTTTTACGTGTGAGTTAAGACATCGTGGGATCGTGTCGTCGGGACTAGTGAATGTGAGACATTCTCAGGTTGTTGAGCGCGTCTCCCTAGTTAAGGTCAGGGACTAAAATACCTGAGAATGAGGTTCGTCAGATCTTAGAGGTATATATCACACTCCTTGGCTGTTGCACCGAGGCTAGGATTAAAGTCTGCGGGTGTAGACACCCCCACATGCTTGCAAATGGACGAAGTCCTAACAGGGCTATAAAAAACCCCTAAAAATCATAAAAAACCAAACAAAACCCTAAAATTCAAACAAAACCCAAAAAATCCAAAAAACCCTAGGAAAACCCTAAAAAAAACCCAAACAAAACCATAAAACCCTAAATAAACCATAAAAACCATAGAAAACCCTAAAAAAGTACTAAAAACCCTAAAAAACCAAATAAAACCCTACAAAATCCTAAAAACACTAAAAAACTAAACAAAACCATAAAACTCCAAATAAACCTTAAACCCTAGGTTAAGACCTAAACTAAATCCAAAACCCTAATCCAAACCTTAAACCCTAGGTTAAGACCTAAACTAAATTCAAAACCCTAATCCAAACCTAAAACCCTAGGTTAAGACCTAAACCAAATTCAAAACCTTAATCCAACCCTAAAACCTAGGTCAAACCCTAAACCATAAGTGAAACCCCAAACCCTAATGTCAAACCCCAACAACCTTAACCACTTCCCACTTCACTCCAACCACCTTAACCACTTCCCACTTCACTCCAACCACCTTAACCACCTCCCACTTTAACCATAACAACCAACCAAGTCATTTGGAAGCCTATAAATAGCCTAATTTGCAAGTGAGAAGGAGAATTTTGGAAAATTTGAGAGGAGAGCCTCCCAAAGCTTTTTCTCCCAATCAGAGCAACCAGAGTGATCCTGGAGCAAGGAGGAAGCTCGTGGAGGATAGAAATCAGAGTTTCCAGCCATCTCCGGTGAGCTCCAGCGGCCTCTGACGAGCTCTGACAGTCAACTCCACTACCAAACCAGGTATGCTTTCCACTGACATCAATTTACGTCAAAAATGCGCTCCTAAATCTCCCTCTACCTCCCCTAATCGATTCCAATGGAGCCAGAGGTCTCCTCTGGTCGAAATCGAGTTTCCAGGCCTCGCCGACGTCGTTTTCTGACGACCTAGGTGGAGGTGCCAGTCCAGTGCATGATCCTTGTCCTAGGGTGCTCGAACCTCCATCTCGGACCTCCCTTTTGCTTCTCTTGCCCCTGGTGCGCCATTTCGCTGCCTCCCTAAGCCTCTAGTTGAAGATCGGCTGAGTCGTGCGTTGCTGTCGTCGCCGTAGAAGACAACTGGTAACGACGACTGATCGTGTGCCTCCAACTCCACCACGTCTCCCCAAGCATCCAGAAATATTCCACGACGCGCCCCCAGCACTCCGGAGCCATCAAAGCCAAACCTCGTGCACTGGATCACCACCACAGTTGAGCTCGCCAGAGTTGGATCGCGTCGACGGCGAGCGAGGTCCGAGGGTGGGAGGAGTGTCCCATTCTTGCTTCTGGAAGAGGGGAAATGTACCTCACCTCACCGCCAAGCTTCTTGGACCCCTGAGCGAAGCGCCGTAGCCCTCCAACACCTCCTTTTTCTTCGGCACCGTCACCAAAGCTGTCCTAACGGCGAGGGAGGTGGGAGGCCCACTCCAACCGTCGAACCTTCGATCCAGACCATTGGATCTTTCCCTCTCCTCCTTTTCTTGCTCCCCATGAGGTCTGATCTTCGATCAGGCTTTGGGATGCTCCTCCGGAGCATCCCCGGTGGTCGTCGACGACGTAGTTCCATCACCCGCTGTCGTCGATTCTTTTTCTTTTTAAAAATAAAAAAATAGTTTTTCTTTTAAATAACTTCTGATACTTTTGTTGTCTTACATTTAGGTCCTTGCAATGTTTTTTTAAATTATTTGAATAAAGTTTGATTTGAAAATATTGCAATGTGCCCCCTGAATAATCTTGTTAATGCCTTTCATGCTTTAAAATTTGATATAAGACCCTCTGACTAACTTTTCACACATTAAAGTCCAACATTTTTGCATAAAAAATCCTAAACTTTATTGAAATAGTTTTGAATGCATATTTCTTTGTCTAATTTGCAAATTAAACCCTAGGAATTTAAATATTTGCTTAAATGTGACTTGAATTGCATTTTAGCCCCTGAATTTCATTGATTTCTCACTAGATGAATATTTTCTAGGGTAAAATTACAGAATTGTCCCTGAAACTTTTTGTTTACAAACATGGACTCTTCTTCTTGCATATTTTACCCTGAATTTCCACAGAATTGCATTAAATAGTTGTTTTGATGGCAAAATTGCATATTGACCCCTAGGAATCTTTAATCTGACCAAAAATACTTAGATTTGCACATTTGACCCCAGATTTCTCCAAAATTACATAAAATGTGTTTTTCTATGTATTTTTGATGATTTAGCATTAGAATTTCAGTTTTCACTTAGAATTTGAGAATTTTGCACAAAAAGCCCTTGGAATTTACATTTTTACATTCACACATGCATTTTGTACATTTTGTTGCTATTTTTCATGCATATTTTCTCGTATTTTCTTCCTTGCATCGTGCAAGCATTTTTAACTCATTTTAAGCTTGATTTTTCCATCGTTTCCCGGATTTTTTCCGACTTTCGCAGTTTTGACTTGATTTGGCTTTCCATCGCCCGAGGGCGTACATTAACAGGCTTAACAATGTCGACATTGTCCCGAATGAGGATTACTTTCTCCAATTTGATTTTCTCGGATTTCTTTGAGTTTTCGTTGATTTACGTGATGCTTTTCAAGAGTTTTCTCGATTTTCACGATTTTCCTCATCGCCCACGGGCGTACAGTAAAGCGGCATTCTCAATGCCTACATTTGTCCCTCGGATTATCTTTTTCCCTTTTATTCTTTTCTTCTATTTGATTTGGCATGTTTTCCAGTTATCTTTAGTATATACATTCAGAATAAGCAAGCACACACCTAATAGACCATTTAGCAAGTAGGAAACCTAGAAAGACTGAGTTTTTCAGGCGCATGGGGGTGGCTAACCCCTTCCCCATGCGTAACAAGAATCCTTCCCCTTTCTCTATCACGCATTAATTTGTGCACTACATCTATTAGGCACGGAGCATACATGTTTTCTTCATCTTGTTTTCTTCTTAGTTTTCTTTCGTGTTTTGTTTTCCTCTTTCCATTAAAAGACTAGGTAGCGACTCCTTTCCTTATCCTTCTTATCTTTCCTTGGTGTTTCCGAGTCTAGTTTTCTTCTCCGGATTCACCATCTTCGCCATGACCGTATCGGGACTCCTTGTGTGCTTCCACGCACCGTAAGGAGAGCCATGCAGGGTTCCACCAGCATGGTCACAGCGGGTTAAGGTTTTTGTAGCATGATAGGGATGTATGACAGTCCTATTGTCGTTGGAAGCACTGAGGCTTGGGTAGTTGGGTGTCATCGAGTGTGGAAGTATGAACCTCCTTCCTAAGCACCGTGTGGAGGACGTCATGAGGTGACGTACCCTGTGGTGGCTAGTGCGGGTGAGACACGTGTCCCATAGCTGGTAGCGTCTTGATAGACGGGACTGTCTTTCCAAGAGAAGTTGACTTTGTTAGGATTCTCAAGAAGGAGAATCGGGAACAGTGTCGCTCCTGCAAAGGGTAGTGTCACCGTAGCAATGTAGTACTGTAGACACCCCGATTTTGAGGTGACCCGGAGATGAGTATCCGTATGTTGCTTTGGATGTGATCAGTCCTTAAATCAAGCCCCAAACCTATTAGCAAGCCAAAGCCCAAAGAAATCTGTGTGCTGGCTGGGCGCACTAAGGTGGCGCACCAAGTTGGCGCACTAAGTTGGCGCACCAAGGTGGCGCCCAGCCGTTTCCAGACCGCGACTGTTGACCTTCCATCTTCCGGTTGTTACCTTTGCCAACGAATGTGCTCGAGAATATTCGAGCCTCTTCGTCTACGAGGCTCTCCAGCTTCCATGAGTTACCCCTCTC
>JAMKQA010090339.1:0-12401 GCA_024699735.1 Posidonia australis
AGATGCATGTTGATAGGGGGAGTATTTTTTTGTCATCATCAAAAAGGGGGAGATTGTTGAAAAATCTATAAATACATTTTGATGATAACAAATGATATTTGATTAAATGATATAATCACTTAAGAAAATATGAAAAGCACTTATGAACGCAAAATATTCAATTATATATGTATTTGGACTTACATGCGAAGACAAGATCCCAAACGTAATTGTCCTTCATGGGATTATACTCATCAATCATGACATTTATCTACTTTTAAGGATTGAAATTATTGATTTCTTGATTGACATTGATAGGATCATTATCCATCAAGTCAATATCAACTTGACGTTCGTAGAGAAAAACGATATAATTATCTGAAATCACACTTCTCTTCTCTCTAGTGGACCTCCTAAGTGGCATTGACTCTTGAGAGAGTTGAGTTTGTTTTTCTTGAATAGGAAGTGGATTAGCAATGTGTTGCTCCAGATTTGCTTCTTGAACAATGTCAGGAATTAATTCCTGATCATCTTACAGGAATTAATTCCTGATCATCTTACAGGAATTAATTCCTATAGGAAGAGAAATAAATTTTTCTTCAAAAACAATGTCTCTACTCTTATCTTCCCCCTCAAGCTTTACTTCCTTAAGGAACCTAGCATTACCCGTCTCAAAGAATCATCAAGTACTGGGATCATAAAACTTAAAACCCCTGGACCTTTCATATTATCTAACAAAGTAGCAACTAACAGTCCTTAAATCCAGTTTCTTTTCATTAGGCTTGTAAGGCCTAGCCTTAGTTGGACAACCCCGTACATGAAGATGTCGAATGCTGGGTTTCTTCCTAACTCAAAATTAGAGGGTTTTAATCACTGTCTTAGTCGGTACTCTGTTTAAAATATAAGTTACAGTCTTAAGTACATTGCCTTAGAAAGATTCTGGTAAGGTAGAATGACTAATCATACTCCTCACCATATTCTTAAGTGTCTTATTATGCCTCTTAGCAATACCATTCCTGGCTGGAGAACTAGGCATGGTGTATTGAGGAACAATACCATATTCTTTCAGGAACTTGGCAAACAGGCCTAAATGTTGTTCACCAGATCTGTCATATCTACCGTAGTACTCACTACCATGATCAGATCTAACAGCTTTAATTTTTTTGTTGAGTTGATTTTCAACATCAACATTAAATTGTTTGAACACATTCAAGGCCTGTGATTTTTCATGAATAAAATATAGATAGCCATAACATAAATAGTCATCTATGAACGTAATAAAGTATTATTGACCATTTAAAGATGGCGTAGGGAACGGTCCACAAATATCTATATGTACTAGTTCTAAGACGTCTAAACATCTATTGGTTCCAAATCTTCTAACATTACTTTGTTTTCCTTTAATACACTCAATGCAAATTTAGAAATCTGTTAAGTCAAGAGAAGGAAGAATTCAATCTGATACAAGTCTTTCTATTCTATGTTTAGAAATATGTCCTAAACGTTTGTCATAACAAAGCGGAATCCTCTCAAGATTTTTGCTTTGTACCTCGAAATGCAGAATGCAAGGATTCATTATAAGAAGCTATTGTATTAAGCAAATATTAATTGTCATTATTTACCAAAGAACTAATACCAATAATATTAGAATTCTAAAAAAGACTTAATTTTCCATTTCCTTGAATATAAGAATAACCAGATTTGTCCCATACAGAACAGAAATTAAATTCCACCTAAAAGACAGTACAACAAATGTCTCTTTCAAATCTAAAAAACAATCAGTTCGTAACAACAATCTAAAATGAGCAATAGCTTCCACTTAAACTTCATTATCATCACCCACAATGATGTATGTTTCACTATCACTTGGTGTTTGATAACTTAAGCATCCTTACATAGGCACACTTATGTAAGTTGTAGCATTAAAATCTATCCATAGGTGTATTGAGAAAGATGTACCTTTCTTAGCATGCCATATGTGATACTTGGTACAGTAATTTTTCTTGTGCCCACCTTTCTTACAAAAAATGACAGGTAAACTCAATCTTTCTCTATTACTTCTTGGGTGAAACCACCGCAGCTTTATTGAACTGTAATTTTTTTTGCCTTTGTCCTTAGAGGTGGAGACCAAATAAGTATTCTTTGTCTTATCTTGCTTTAGTCTTTCTTCCTCTTGCACACAATGAAAAATAAGCTTACTAAGAGTCCATTTCTCTTTCTGACAGTTATAGTTGATCTTGAATTGATTGAATTGTTGAGAAAGAGAGATCAAAACTAAATGCACGAGTAAATCTTCTGACAACTCTAACTTAAGTGCTTTTAGTTTTGAAGCAATGTTAGACATTTTAAAATTGTACTCTCTTCTGTTTTCCTTTGCCTTGTACCTTTTAGAAACCAAATTTGCCAATAGCATACTAGTTTACGTCTTTTCATTCTTAGCAAACTGTTTCTCAAGGTTATTGAGAAACTCTCTAGCAGTAGTCTCTTCGAACGTAATATCCCGAAAGGTTTCTAAAATATTACGTCTAATGATCATCAAACTTAACTTATTAGAACGCTCTCACTTTTCATTAGTTTTCTTGTTCTCAGTCGAACTGTTGGACTCTAAAGTAGGGGTGTATTCCATCCTAAAGGCTAAATCGAGATCCATGCACCCAAGCACTATCATGACATTCTCTTTCTAATATTTGAAATTGACGTCATTAAGCATTAGAATTGAATTTATGTTAGCACTAATTGAGGCAGATGCATTTACTAAATAAATTTAGAAATAATTTAAAAAACCATTAGAATGGTTAGTCTAATGTGTGACAATGCCAACGGAACCATCCAACTCCTTACACGTGGAAGCATACAAAGAGTCCCGATAAGGTTATGGCGAAATGGTGAATCTAATGAAGGATACTCAACTTGAAAACACCAAGCAAAAGAGAAAAAAAGGATCAGGAAAAGAGATCGTTACCTAGTCTTTTAATGGAAAGACGAAGAAAATCGAAATGCATAACAATACGAGAAAATGATGCAACTGAATGCAAATAAATGAATGTGTGTGTACTTCGTACCTAATGGATGCAACACTTAACTATTGCGGGCCAAAGATAGGGTAAGGATTCCTGTTACGTATGGGGAAGGTGTTAAACACCCCTATGTGCCTGAAAATCGATCTTTCTTGGCTAGTCGCTTGTCGATACAAATACATGCTCACCTACACTTGAAAATGCATACTTGCTAATCTTGGGATAGATGCTTGAAATCATGTCAATGCGAATGTGAGAAACAGGTGTGAAAACTCCAAGGAAATTTGCACTAAATAAGAAAAATAATAAAAAAAGCAATCCGAGGAACGATGTAGACATTGGAAATGCCGATTAATGTACGTCCTAGGATGTGAGAATCATGTAAAAAATATCAGAAAAATCCAAAGAGAAAACCGTGCAAACAATAGAAACTTGAAATGTTCGTGAATGTCAAAAAAGAAAAATAGTCTGCATTAGAGTCAATGTAGGCATTTAAATGTCAATTAATGTACGCCCTTGGGCCATATGAAAACTAAATCAAAACAAAATCATAAATTCAGTGAAATATTGTGAGAGGATCAAATTTAATTCAGTACAAATGAGGTAGGCATTTATATGCCAATTAATGTATGTCGATGTAAAACTAATACAAAACAAAATCATAATAAAACCACCAAATGCTATGTGATATGCATGAGAATATACACGAAATATATGCATGAAATGTATACATGACTATATGCACAAGGATACGCATGAAATGTACGCATGAGAAAGTGTGCATGAATAATATGCACGAGTATATGCAAGAATAATGTGCATGGATGAATGCATGAACAATGTGTACGAGTATTAATGATGAAAGCAAAACAAGAATGAAGATGGAGTTCCTGTCAATGCTTGTGTTGACCTGGATGAACTTCGTCAGTCATCCTCGCTTGTCTTTTCCGTCATCCAAAGTCGCCACTAAGTCTCACTTTTATGTTTCGCCTCCAAGATCAGCCAATTGGGTTCACCTCCCAGATTCGCCATCAGGACTCGCTTGAGCATTTTCAGAACAGAGCAGTGAGCTCTTGGCCATCCCAGATCGAAATACAAGGATATAAAGCATGATGTTATGCATGGAGAAGTGTGTATGGATGTAGGGGATTAGATCGGGATGCTTGGACAAGGTTACGGTCGATCGGAAAGCTCCACCCATCTACCTCATCGGGAAGTGTTCCCCAACGGCGAGCTCGACTGTAGAACCAATCCAGGGGCTTCGGTGACGCAATGCATGACCTCCAGTGATATGGAGGGACGAGATGAATGCAAGAAAGAATGGGTGCAGTGTAGTGTTCATCCCTCCGCCATCCTTACTTCACCTTACCGGCGTCCATGAGCTTGGCCAGCCACCCAGGTGGCTAGGAGCTCAATGTAGACATCCAGGAAGTCCCGGGGAAGAAAATGGAGGTGAGGAAACACCTGGATGAGTGCGAGGATGTCCTCAGGGCATAGGCCCACTTGACACGACGGTTCATCGTCGATGATGGATGCATGTCTCATGGATGAAATGTACACTCAAACAAGGATAAATCATACACAATGCACATCGAAAATGCGGTGAAAAGGTAGATATCAAGCATGCATGAATCACAAATAAAGGAGCTTACCTATGGTGCGTGTCTTCCCCAGCGACGGCAACTCCTTCCGCTCGAGGCTCATTGACGTTGGAGGTGTTTGACAGAGGTTTGTTGGAGGTCATGGGAAGAGAGCACGGCCAGTGGAGGAGGTGCTAAGGGTCGGAGGGGCTGAGCTCTACGTGCTCCTCCCCTCTCTCTCCTACTGCATGGATTCGACGAGCGAAGGAGGCCAACGACTGCTGGTTGCTGGCTTCTCTCCGGGGGAGGCTATGGGGTTTAGAAGAAGGCTGCAGGCTGTTGAAAAGGAGGATGCGGGTCTCTGGTCGTGAGAGGGAGATGAGGCTGAGGAGAAGAGTGGTTGAGCTCTATGTGCTTCTCGCTTCTCTCTCCTACTGCATGGGTTCGTGGAAGAAGGAGGACGATGGCTGATGCATGAAGCTAGCGGAAGATGGAGGTTGGGTGGTTTCCCTCCTGCTCAAGCTTCCCTCCTACCTCTCCTCCTTTCTTCCAGTTAACAGAGTGAACTGAGCTCCACCAGCTCAGACAAGCACAGAAGCGGAGAGCTTGAAGATGACTCCCATGTCGGTTGGAAAGATGACTCCCATGTCGGTTGGAAAGATGACTCTCCTCCCTTCTCCTAGCTGCATGACTCCTGGACGTCAAGGAGGAAGGTGGCAATTGGTGGTGGAGCTTGAGAATGCTAGGAACTGGTATCAACGAGAAGGAGGAGTTGGCTGGTGTCGTGTGGAAGAGAAGAAGACGATGAGGGCAATGGAAATGGGAATTCCCAGGAGAGAGAGAGAGAGAGAGAGAGAGAGAAGTGGTTGCGTTTTTTAGACCCCCCCCAACGTAGAGAAGAATCAAGGTTGTTACAAGGAGAATCAAGTTGGTTACAAGTGAATAAGTTGTTTCGCAAGTAAATCAAGTTGGTTACAAGTGAATCAACTTGTCATAAGTGAATCAAGTTTGTTACAAGGGAATCAAGTTGTTATAACAAACCCATAATAGAAATACGTAGAGAGTTACATATTCGTACACAAATAGGCTACTAAAATCCTAGTGGGAGTAATTGGATTGGCTGGCTTGGGCTTAAATGTGAGCTTGAGCTGTAGTTAGGGTTTAGGTTTGGATTTATGTTTGGGTTTGTGGGTTATTGATTTATGGTGTGAAATTGATTCTGGTGTTATTTTATGGTGTAAAATTGATTTCAAGGGTTAAGTTTAACTTGTCACAACCAGTGTATCCTTCCAGAGAGGTCTATTGATAAATGACCGCAAAAGCAGGGTGCCTATACAATGTGAATCATTTTAATCTTTAAAAATAAAGAAACAAACAAATAAATTCAACTTATAGTGGGGCATATTTGAAGATACCTAGTACAACATCAATATTTAGTATTTGGATAGAAATGTCGATTTGCAAGTGGTATTCTTCATTGTAGTAATTAAATTCTAACAATTAGTTCTGTCAAGTAACAAGTCTTCCTTTAGGCCAACTAGTTAACCACATGGCACAACCATATAATTGTCACGAATTTATTACCATAAGTGTACTTGATATTTGGCCAAATAGTAATCTTCATTTAAATCGATTACTATCCGCTTGAATTTCAAATACATTAACATCTTTCTATCTCAAATAGACTAATTTAAGCAAGAAAGCCTACTTTGGTAAGATATTGCTTTAATCAATCTATTGTTAAATAGAAGATAATATATTGTTGATCACTAATAATGAATTTATTTTATTCTAAAGTTCATGGTCTAACTATTAATCATTAAGGTATGATAATTGAAATTGAATTAACTTAAATTAAAAGTTAACTCTAATATAAACAATATGTTAACCATGCAAAAATAATTTGGAAGAAATGTCCAAGTTAAGGGACTTAAAAGTAAATTTCTAGAAAACTCAAGACTAAATAAAAATATAAAGTTCTACTGGATTTTCTAGTAAATCAAATACAACAGATGATTATCACAAAATAATAGGAACTACTACGTAATTATCAAAAAATAACTAAATAGATAGTTAAATGGATCCAATTTGGATCTAAATACCCCAAAAAAAAACTTAATTGACTGCAAAAACATGTAGCAAGAAAGGAGACGACGGCGCTGGAGCCTTGGAGGCGTCGGAACGACCCGATTCGGTGGTATTCGAAAATCTAGAGCAATAAAAGGCCATAAATACACAATTTGATGCACGAAAAACATAATATTAGTGTCTTCAATGCATAACTCAACCAGAGAAAGAGAAAAACATTGATTTTCAACATGATTTACATCAAAACATAATATTCTATAATGAAATGACATGATTAGGCTCAGATACCACTTGTTAAATATAGCTCTCAAAAAATACACAAAAAATCTTATATTAAAAATGTATTGCAAGATCTAATCAAGAATTATAAGATCTGTTCATGTTATATTCATTACAAATAAATGTAAATATGGAAGCGTTTTTGAATCCATGTAGAAAATCTGAAATTCCTTTTGCCTCTTGTTAAGATTTGGTCTTCCAAAACCACCAAGCTCTTTTTCTTGTTCTTTCTTAAGATGCAGGTGAGAAAGAAAAGAGGCCAAAAGCTTAGGATTTAGGAACTACGACCCCAATACTGTCTATATTATTGCAAATTTTCAATTTAGCTAATTAACAAATGAAAAAAATACTCTAATGGCCTCTATATATATTGACCCATATCACTTAAGATGTTAATTGGCTCAACCTAAAAAATCGAATAAATCACTACAATGAGCCTAATCAGAAAATAACTTATAATACTTTAATTGATTTTATATTAGTTCAAATATATTACTAGATTTAATCCAATACTATCGAGGTTTTTTGCAAAATTTTGGTTGGGTCTTGATGTAATTTTTAAATTTGTTTTCCTAGTCTTATTTTTTAATTTGTTTAGGTAAGTGTGTGTTGGGTGACCTTTTAGTAGTTACTCATGTGTATTTTGTTTTATGTTTTTGTAGGTACAGGTTAGGAGTAGGTTTGGCTTGTTAGTGCATATAGAGAAGAGTCACCCTACCACATATCAAGCGTTTTGGATAAGTTTGTAGTGTATATTTATTTCAATTAATTATACAATTTATTAATGATTGTGCTTGGATTTAGAATTAGTAATTAATGGGAAAAAATGTGTAACTATGTTAAGGATGACGCTAGGGGCATTAGTGGGAGCGACTGGTGAGACCAGGACAGGGAACGTTGTATGTGGTGGCAGTAGGGAATGCTGTAGGTCAGTAGATAGCGGTGTTGATGGAAAAGTTAGAGATCCAGAGTGTGAAGGGTTGAAGAGTTGCAAAACACTTAGAATATTGGAGAATGGTTGGAGACCCTAGTGTCAAGGTCCTAGAGGTGAATCTTAGTGTCCTAAGAGTGAACATGGTGAATTGGTTATCAAACAAAAGGAACATCTATTGGACGAAATGGGAGTGATCGATGAGGCGACGATAAGAAACATTGTAGGTAGCAATAATGGAAAACGTCAAACTAATTGTTATGGTGCAGTTGGTTAAGGAGAGAGAAACTCACACCTCCTTCTTAGGTTCGAATCTCACTCACCATAAGGAAAAAAAAAATATATCTACCGAAGAGAGATTTGAAGCTTGTCAAGCCACCAACTATTTCATCTCCTTTACTAGAGTTTGGATTTTTATTTTTTTATTGGATGTTAATTGAAAAAAAAAAAACATAATACAACATTTTTCAAGCCCCCCACCCAAATCCGCCCAGAATTAGATGATGTACACTTGAGATGACCCGATTTTTTATTTTCATGATAAGGGAAATTTTAAAAAATCCAACAAACGGGTTACCGATATACGAATCGGGTACAACCATGAATCCGGTTATCGGGTGGCAGATTATGGCAACGCGAGAGAAAGCAAGTGGCGGTGGGCACCGTATCTGGCAGAGGCTGTGCTATGGCGGGGCCCACGTGGTGTGCGCAGGGCACACAGCATCTAGGGCTGTGCGGCAGCAGTAGTCATGGAAAAGCGCTGCCACCGTATATGTGGCTCCGTATTCTACCGGGAGGCTCGATCTTGCGTGAGCATTTCTAGGATTCATCACCGCCGTCTTCCTTCCTCCCCTTCCACCCCAAACCCTAACAGAATAATTACTGGAAGAAGGAGGAGGAAGGTGGTGCCATGGTGGTCGTCGTCGTGGTGGTAGGAAATCACACAGCTTGAGATAAGGTGGGTTTGTGATTTTTGTTCTTCCATTTCTTGTTTGTTGTCTGTCGTATGGATCGTGGATGGATCCGATCTAGTGCTGGGGGTCATTGATTACTGATATGGATAGGGTTAGGTGGATAATTAGGTTTTTTTTCCAACAAATTTTTTTGCATAAACGTCTTGGTGTTTTTTTTTGTCAATAGATAGGGTGAGGATCTGATGAATATACCCCTTTTGTTCATACGAATTTTAGTTTTGTGCTTACACATAAATCCAGGGGCTATATTTCATCCAGGACGTGTGTTTTTGTAATTTTCAAGTAACAGATCTGGTTAATTTTGATTTTTGTACCTATGAAATTTTCAATTTTTTGAGGGTAAGGTTTCGTCTCCAACGGAGAGTGTTTTTGAGATGAAGATCTCAAAAGGTGGGAAAAACATCAATGGCCTGGTCCGCGGGGCTTATTAGTTTGACCAGGAGAAAGTCGGCCCAAGACCTGTAACAAATAAAATCCATCAATACCCGGTTTTTATCCATAGTTTCATTCCGAATCCTTCCCTTCCCTCTCTCTGCAGAAGCGCTCTGCAAGAATCCATCCCTAGTTCGCGGCTTCCTCCTCTCCCGATCGTCCCCTGCACACCCAAAGTGAGCATCTAATCCTCCCTGATTCCTCTTCGCATATTTCTTGACGTTTATCTTGAGGTTTCTCAATTTTTTGGTTCCAATCATGTTTTTGTTTGGTTGGGACCCTACTCTAGGGTTTTCTTCTTTGTCCCCTTTCTTTCTCGTGTGTCTCTCTTTTTTGGTATCGGCGGTGTGTTAGATAGAAGCAGTGCTTCGGGACGTGAAATTGATGTGCTGTAGAAAATCATGTTTTCCGTTGATTTTGTTTTTGTTTTTTTATTTCTGATATCTCATCGTTTGATATGGTCTTAGCATGATTTGGGATTGTGTGTCTCTTTGTGACTTCTATTACACTGCTGAGGCTTTTTTTTCCCCGCAAATTTGCACGAAGTGCAGTGTGAAGGGGTGCTGGGGTAATCATATGCGCTTTGATTATCATGCTCTTGGGCTTTCTCTGGTCAATACAATTGGTAGTCTCCGATTTCATGATGACTATTCAAAAACATGTTAAAGTTACCAACTTTCCAAATTCTTAGGAACCGGGTTTCGGTCATTGTATGCATATAAGATCTGATTTTATCCTATGCTGTGTTGAATTAGGAATTTGCTGTACAACTAAATAAATAACTAAGGGCTGCCTCATCTTTTCCATTTGTGTAAACTTAGAAACTTCTGCTTTCGTGATAGTTTTTCTGAATAAAGGCTTCAACTTATTATTTGTCAATAGAAGGTAGAAGCTTTCTTGTGGACATGAAACCCATGCGTTTGTCATGTCATCTGAACCTTTTTTGCATTAATTACTTGTTTTTTGTTTATCCATTTTCTTTAAGTAGTCATGATGCCACCAATCTAAATTAAGTAGTAATTATTTGTTTCGAAGGTAAGAGATCCCAAATTTGAAGCATGGGAAAGAGGAAGTCAAGAGCAAAGCCAGCTCCTAAGAAACGAATGGACAAGCTTGACACTGTCTTTTGTTGCCCATTCTGCAACCATGGAAGCAGTGTGGAATGCCGCATGTATGCTTTAAAAACTTTTATTTCATTCTTCTTTGAACTTACATTGTGTTTTTTCTCCATGGGGGGATTTTCTAATTTACATTTGCTTTTGTCAGAGACATGAAGAATTTGATTGGAGAAGCTTCCTGTGGGATTTGTCAGGAGAGTTTTAGTACCACTGTCACAGGTATTTTAAACTTTAACAAAGAGGAAGTGCAATGAACTGTCACTTGCTTCTTGTTAATTAGTGAGCAACCTGGGACAGATATTATCTAAATAGATAGGTTTAATCAAGAATGGTAAAATATTGTTTGGCAAATAATGGTTCCATTAGTAGAAGTTAGATTCTAACAGTAGTTCAATTACATATTTGTTTCTTGTCAAATTCTAACACAACTCCCAAACTTCTCCTCTTCCTTTCTTCTTCATCTCACATGCTCCTCCTCCTTTCTTCCAACTTTTGCTCTACACCGTCATTCACTACAGGAGATCTACTCTGCTTGCCTCTGCCTGCGTTGTCTGCCATTAAGTCCTCCGTTTGCGTCAAGAGATCTCATGTTGTTGCAAGGATATCTTAAGTTAAAACAACAAAATGGGAAAATGAGAAGAAAACACACTGATCACTATGCCATTGCAATGCAAAAAGAAGGAAGAACATAATATAATAATAACAATAAGAATCCAACAAACAGAATCCAAGAGTAACAAATATAGAAAAGCAAAAAAGGAAATGGAACCGATGGAACCTTAGTGGCCCTAATCAAAATAAGATGAATATATATTAAAAAAGTGGAAATTGTTTATCTAGTTGATCTAACAATTCCGTTTTCTTCCTTGATTAATCATCCGCTTGCTGCTTGGGTGGAATGGCTGAACTCAGGCTTCCTATAGAGGATCATGTGTATCAGGGTGAAGATTCTAGTCTCCCCGCTGCGGCTGAGGTAGGTGATAATGTGTTAGAGCATCTTGTGCACCTCCACCACACTTTTAGGGGCAATGCCACGGAAGGTGAGGGCTATGATGAGGAAATGGTTCCTTCAGTAGTCGATCTTCCCCATCTTCAACCTCGTCCACCATGCCTTCGCCTATGGGTGGGCCAGATCCTTCTCCTCCACCACCTCGAACCCAACCTACCTGGCAATGTCAACCACCTCGTCTTGTCACCTCAACTTGGGCAAGGTGTTGCCTTTTTGGATCCCTTGTATGACCTTGACATGCTACGGGTCGTTGAAGCAGTACTTGTCCATGGTTAGAGATGGAATTCGGGCCAGGCCCGGCCCGGCCCATGAACCTAGTGACTCGCCCGGGCCTGGACCGGGCCTGTTAAAACAGGTCATGGGCCCGACACGGCCCATGGCCCGCATGTGGGCCGGGCTTATGGGCCGATGAGTGGGGCCGGGCTGGGCTGCTGGGTCGGGCTACGTTTGGCGTTTGATCCTCATGGTCGGTGCCCTGCCTGCTGGAATGACGTACTACTGGCGTTTGAAGATGCCAGAGATAGCTCGCTACACTGCTCTTGTCGCCAAGAATGCGGAGAAGGCAGCATCCGACATGTCAAAGGTGTTGCAGGTCGAGATTGAAGCCCAACAAGAGAAGGTGGAGAAAATATCCAACACACAAGCCAACAGCTTCGGTCTCTTCTCCACAGAATTCGCTCGCCGGCACGGGCTCCACTTGGTCGGCACGACAACAACATGGTTCCTGCTCGACATCGCCTTCTACAGCCAGAACTTGTTCCAGAAGGACATCTTCAGTGCAATCGGTTGGCTTCACCAACCTCACACGATGAACGCAATCGAGGAGGTATTCAGGATTGCCAGAGCGTAGACTCTCATTGCTCTGTGTGGCACCGTGCCAGGGTACTGGTTCACCATCGCCTTCATAGACAAAATCGGACGCTTCAGGATTCAAGTGCTGGGATTCGGCTTCATGACGGTGTCAATGGGGGTTCTTGCTATTTTCTACGAGCAC
>JAMKQA010090340.1:0-16096 GCA_024699735.1 Posidonia australis
GGAACCATTTTTGAGTCTCACTAGGAATGGTTTTTCAACTTGGAAGAAGATAATCTTCACAACCAACATATTTGGAGCTTGGAACCATTTTTTGAGTCTAACTTTAAGCTAGAAAAGACTTTCATAGAATTTGTGATGCCTTTTTCCTTTTTTCTTTGTTTCTCCATTACTTAGACCACTTTCTGTTGGAATGTACAAATCTGCACTCTCTCATACAGAACGTCATTGTGCCATGGGGTCTATAGTTTCACCAATATGGAAGAAGACATGTCCTAGAAATATAAAAGAAATTCATGGATAAGTACATAACATCAAAAAACTAGAAGAAAGGTGAACTTCTACAGTATAAAAGAAATTCATGTTCCAATAACGATACCATGAGGAACTCATCTTCTGTACAACCATATAACATGAACTACATAAGCCAACTCAAGACCAGCAATGGCTTGTTTCCACTTTCCATTAACCTTGTTCTTTAATGGAAATGAAGCAAATGTTTGGTGGGTTTCATTGATGAATATGGTGATTGAGAAGTTACAATAGTAAAATTTTTAGCCCAACACTATCTTCATCTCTACTGAGAACAAGTAAAGATTTCTTTCTTGTGTCTGTGTGCACACATGGATTCATCAATCTGTACCTCAGTGCAGGCGTACTTTTTGTGTGTGTCCTCCTTACAGATGACCTACCAGCTGTTCACTGGTATAAATTTGATCAATATCCAGTCTGTCTGCTTAATTGGAGGGAATGCATGGTTGGACTTTCCAAAAAAAAGAGAGCTTAGAGCCACTCCTATCTTCAAGAATTTTAATTGATTATCCAGATCACTATCTCCATCAGTTTCAACTTTCAATGTGACTTTTTGATGTTTGAGTGTGAAGGAAAACTTATTTCTATTAAAAGCTGATAAAAAATAAGTTGTCTTAATATGGAGCCAAAAGAGTTAAAAGGCATGATTGATGTTGAAAGAAGATTTAAGACATCTAATCAAATGCAAAGATGAGGCAACTAAATACCTCCAAGGCTGCATCTCCATTGATTCTTTGGCCAACAAGAAGAGTATTCATAAACCACGGTGACTTCCAGGCTGAAGGAGATTCAATACCCCGTTTAATGCCCGGAGTACCAGCAAATCTGCCAAAGTTGGTGCCAAGAAAATAAAAGACTGTAAGAACTGGTACACTTCAAATCTACAAGCTGGTTAGATAATAAAACAAGTGGTACAAATGTAGAACAACATCTAATACCCTATGCTATTATATATCTACTTATGCTTATCTAACATTAATCAAGCAACTTATGAGAGCAATTTCAAACTACAGTTAGATGTGCTCAAGTTATGTTTTTTTCCCTTTTAAGATTTGGTAAAAGAATTAGATGATTTATGAAGATGGCAAAAGCATATATTATAAACTACAATCTATATCACTTGACATTTCAAAAGCAACATCTCTATAAAGCTGTTAGCCTTTAATGCATGTTTGTTCCATGAAAAGAGGGAAATAAATATATGGAGTCGAAACAAACGAAGAGGGAAGATATATCCTAAATAATGTAGTCCCAATTGGTTCCAAGTGGGTGTGCATGGATGCCAAAAAAAAAAACCTCTTAGTATCTTCCAAATTATAGGAAAAGTGGGCAAAAAAGGTTATGCCTTCCATAAGATTGTTGGAAAGAAAAGTTTTCCAATTTCTAAGAAAAAAGGTGACAGGACCAGAAATAATCTAGAAAAAAGGTCTTCTTCCAATAGTTCATGAAATTGGCTGAAGGAACAGGGTAAGAACATTTCTACATAGAATCAGAGACTTAAGTACCTGTCATAGAGTTCAATTCTGGATTAAATGTACACATAATGCAAGATTTGTATGAACATCAGTTTGCATAACAAATCATGAAATCAAATAGTTTTTATCCGATGAGTGATATTATTCCGATGAAATAACAAATACATTATTAAAAAAGAAAGATTAACTTCTAAGAGAATATGTCACTTTAAGTCAAAACCTTCAATTTAAAGTGTACTCAAAGAACGGCAAGTGGTTATTTATATATCTTCAGGTCTTACATGTTTAGCTTTTCAAAATCCACATCAATGGATGACCCACACTTATCAGCAGTATGCTCTGATGAACTTAATGCTAGGACAGAGTGACGATGTTGCTTCCTTTCATCAATGCTAGGATGACGAAATGAGAGAAATCAGATGAAGATCTGACATGGAAATTTTAAGAGTGATTGTGCATTAAGGTGAGGTGCCCTACCTTCTTTTTCCCTGAAATATTGATTTCTCAGCACAACCATCAATAGCTGGAGAAGATAAGCAACGGTCATTGATGTCATGTTCAACAAGTACTCCTGCAGATTTCTGCATATCAAAGAAGAAGATAAAAAAACTTGTCGTTCTCAATACCCTCTGCACACAATTAAGGCATCTAATATTTTCCTTCAGTGCACATGAAATTAGCCAACAATCTTGATTGAAATAAAATCCGACAGAGAAGCAGTTTCTTCCTCAAACTTTAAAAAGCTTACGAATCTTCTCTGCCTAAAATCTATCATAAGGATCCTTGAGATACCCAACCTGACCAGGTATGTTAGACTAATTTTAGTAGGCTGAGTGTCATTGTACAACAGCATTACAAATTCTCATTGTTTCTTTCTAGGCATGAAGGTTGTCAGTTTTCACATAAAGACTTCAAATTAATGCAACCAAACAAAATTGTCAAACTTCATAATAGCGAGTATTACAACACTTCAAAATAAAACCAATGGTAGAAACATACTTGTTCTGGTATATCATCAGTATTCACTCTGCTTGGTGCATCAGAGTTATCTGCTTCTTCAAAGTTTGCTAGAGGATTATTGCCACCTGGCTCCTTTTCCAAATTACTGTCCATTTGTCCATCCTGTCTTTCCTCTGGAACATGCTCAAGTTTTCTTTTCTGATGATATGGAGAAAAGACAGACTTATTCTGGGATGAAGAGGAACCATCCAAAGATCCAGTTTCATGGAACAGAGCATCCTTGAAAGGGCTGTCATTTCTATTCCCGATGGTACAAAACAGGTCATGATTCAGACCCAATTTCTTGTCACTTCTCTTTTCATGCAAAGGAGATAACAATTCACGTTGCCGTTTTTTCAGAATGGATGGGGTGTTAAGGAAAGTTTTTGCAGCATTTTTTAGTACATCATCAGGACTGCCTTCATTAGATGAAGAATCCCATAAACTGTATGGAGTAGGGCAGTTAACAGAGGACAACATCAGTTGCCTGATACCAAGTGGACTATATGCCTGCTGAAGATCACCAGGGGATATCAGATCACAGCTTACAAATGGAATATCTACACTTGGAAATCGAGGAGGTTCATAACATAAACCTTCAGAATTCTGATGTTCTGAGCATGCATTTGGGTTTTGTTCTAAACCTACAAGGCTTCCACCATCATTTGGAGATCCAGACAAGAACATTTCTGTATCTTTTGATTCTGGTTCTTGTTTTACTTGATTTTCCAAAGTTGGAGGATGATGCACCAGATTACCCTCACCACCATTAGAAGAAACCATTGAACAATTTGGATTGACCAAGTCACCATATGAACAAGTCATAAGCTCTGAATATGGTACATGAAGAGCCACACTGCCTCCATCAGAATTGTTTTCAAAGAATGGTTTCCCATCACCAGAGTACATAAGAGACAGGGGAACCGAATTTAGCAAGCCTTGACAGCACGGGATGTACATCATATCAGATGAACATTCTGGACGGTATGACTGTGAAGTTGAATCAAATATGTTACTTCCTTCACATTTTTTATTGCTAGTGTCGCATATGGTGTAATCTGCATAAGTTTCTGGGTTGACGACAGGTGAAGCTGCAACAGAATCACCCAAGGGAAAGCCTGTAAGCATCATGTTCCCCAAAAGAAAATTGCAGGAGCATTCAGCTTCAGGCATCTGTAATCTTTCATGCTTATCATCACTAGGATCAGTGTTTTCAAGAGAGGGGGGAATATTAAACCCGCAAGAAGATGCAGAACAAAGAGGCCAGTATCCATGATTACTCTCAGTCTGGCAATAGTCTGCCATTTCAGATAACATTGAAGATCTTTGTGATTCCTCCAACAATGATGAAGTTGGTACCTCCAGTGAACCAGTTTGACTCGACAAACTTCCACATGTTTCCATTTCTGTTAATAAATTCTGATTCGAAGTGTTGACAGAACTCCCAATATCAATTTGTGTTTCTGAGAAACCAAGCTTGCAATGTTTTAAAGAAGTATTGTATTCTTCTAAGAATGTAGGTGAACACAAGTTCTGCACAATTTCTTGGCCGGAAGACTCTCCCACCCTTGACTCTTCATTTTCACGAACTGAGAAGGTCTCAGCATCATAATCAGAGATTGAGCAACATACCTGAGCAGATCCCTGAGTACATGCTGATGATTCCTCAACTTCTACCCCTTCCTTTAGACCAAAGTCACTGCTGTTTTGTTGCTTTCCATCAGAAGATGATGATATGCACTGGCTTGAGTTTTCTATACGTGGAAGGCCTTGAAATTGTTTTAGCAAACCTGATGCCAAGTAGAAATCCAACTTCTTTTTAACAGAACTATTCCAATGGTTTTTTATTGCATTATCTGTCCTGTAGATAGAAACTTACTAGTTTAGTAGTCATAAAGGTAGAACCAAGACCCTTACATGGTAAACAAAGGTAATTGATGAAGTTGAATTCATGAAAACAATTACTAGGAGAAAATCTATTTCCCTTCTTTTGAGTTGCAGATCAATCAATACTGATGTATAGATAGGCAGACCATTTTATCATATGTAGCTTCATATTGATAACATATTAGCAAAAAACACATTGTCTATTTCATTCAAACCTGCCAGGTAAAAATTTTGTCAACTCCGCCCATTTGTTCCCATAAATTTGATGTGCATGGATCAATGCCACCTCCTCATCTTGGGTCCATGCCTGCTTGTTTATGGCAGGATTTAGATGATTGTGCCACCTGAAATGTTTCAAACATTCATTTGGTTACACCTCACTATTCAACAACAAGTAATAAAAAGCCTTAATTCCAAAGTGGAAGAGATTATGAAGATAACACAATTAATAATAAAATTAAAGATATAATCTTTCCCCCAGAATTATTCATATCTTTTCAAAGGAAATTCCACATAAACAGCAGTTTCTAATAAATATTAAAAAATGACAAGGAGACTGGAATAGTCCATTTTTTTATATTAATCGATTAAGATGATAAAAACAAAGGAATATGACAAATTCTGTTTAATGGAAAAATATTATTAAAAAGGGCATGTCTAGGAAGCGCAAATAGAGTTGGTCAAGCCTGTGGTCTATCCAGCCAAACCCAAAATTTGATGGGCTAGGCTAGTGCTCCAACAGACCAGAAATTTCAGGCCCATGCTCAGAATAAGTTGACCTTGGCTTTCAACTCAACATGCATTATATGCTGTATAATTTTAACCTATAAATAAGATAATGCAAACATGAAGACAAAACCTTTAAGTAGGGTGGTCGGTTTGAAAGACAAGTACATAGATAGAATTTGAACTCGATCATTATGGCTTGCAGCTTGTTATTTATCTATTTATTGTTTTTATTAAGGACAACTAGAGAGAGAGAGAGAGAGAGAGAGAGAGAGAGAGAGAGAGAGAGAGAGAGAAGGTACTGATTGATGACTTAAGAGTGAATTTCACAATATTTAGAATGATAAATATTCAATGACAAAAATGCATCACCCTCGATTGTACCTCTCACGACATTGTTTTCCAATCCGCCCAGGTAAAGCTTGTGCTATGACAGACCACTTCTTTGCTCCATGTCTGTTTACCATTTCTATTATAACATCATCTTCCTGTAAACAAAATATTTAGGTTCAAAATTGCTGCTCTGAATTCACCTGTAAACAAGATCTGCTAACAACATTTACCTCTTTTGACCATGGCCCTTTCACAAGTTCTGGATTTAAAACCTTCTGCCACCGATGCAAGCATTGAACATCAGTGCGATCAGGAAAACATTCAGCTGTAATGCACAATATACAACATAATTACAATCAATAAATTACTTTTTCTTATATACATTACTTAACTTCGGTTTCATGAATATTGTGGCTATCAAAAGAATCTCGCAAAAATTACAAAATGAAAACTGACAATCTGTTAGGCCAATTTTGATTTAATAGGAGTTCAAATTGGAGACACCGAATATAAAAATGTTTAATCCAGTTACCTATTTTTTTCCAGTTTCTTCCTTTATAGTTCTGTACAGCTTTGCACAATATAGCATCCTGCACACACATTAGAAGAAGATGTAACTTGGTTTTGACAAATTAGAAGTGTAGAAATTAAGCATATTGGAAACCCTGAAAAGGAAAAGATATAAGGTGCTTAATTGCAAGAGCTGTGTGTTCAACGGTCTGGCCATGACCAAAGTACCACGGTTTCGCCTGCTGGGCGAGAATGCAAGACTTGTCATGATTCTATCAACAAACTGGTGGACATATTAAAAAGTTTTGGCTTTACTAGGTAGAATAAGAAGATGGCAGCCAATAAGATACGATGCAGTAAGTTTATTATTGAGCAGGAAGTCATCTCAGTTAGTTCATGCACCAATCAAAGCTTCAAAACTTTCAGAACTGGCTATGGAGTTTACTGCCAGGATTAAATCTGTCCATTCAAATGTCACCTAAAGAATCAGAAATGGGACCCAGAACTTGATAGATTGTGTTGGCTAGCTTCAATCTGACATAAGCCTATTAGTGTCAAGCTGGGACAACTTTGGGTACTGAGTAGTAAGTAAAGAGTCAATCATACATATGGACATTGTTTGGCAAGTAAGATGTTATTCTTGGAACAACATAGCTCTCAATGGACGTAAAAGACAAAAGGAATCAAGATAAAACTCAGAAGTGTAAACAGTAAATAACAGACATTTACTTGTTTTTAGGACTAAAGACCAGCAGAATAAGAGGTCACGCTTCCACAAAGTTGTTTCTCTTCAAAACAGATCCTTTCCAAGTTGGAGTGAATTTACGTAATCAGTGCATATCATGCACCACGCTAACTTGCTTCAACTCTTTCTTTTGAGTTTAGATGATTTGACACTTACAATTCACTTGTATGTCATTTCTACTAACTATGGCCACTATGTGGGAATTCTGCAAAACCTATTTCAGCCACCACTTTGGAATTTTTTGGTTATGCACAGTATCCCTCATCCCCTTCCTTTCTTGTATTTCTTCATCAAGGCATCGGAAGAAACAAGATTTTGCAAAAATTGAACATATATTCCCACTATTATCCACCCATATCCAACTCAAATTGCCACAAAATGTGAAATTTGAAGAAAATAAAACCCCTAAAAGCCAATCATATTTAACCTCATGCTGCATGTGACATGAGCATTTTCAGAATATCATGTAATAAATGACGAGAAAACCAGTTTGAGCAGAGATTGAAAAGTCAAAGGATCTAGTAAAATGAAATTTTAGACAAAACCAAGTATATTATTTAACTTTTGTAATATCATATAAACTACACTGTAATGACGAGTCATACCTCTTCAGGTGTCCACTGCCCTTTGGTCGACCTTCGTGTCGGGCCAGTTGTCCTCCTACAGAAGCAACACCATTTCACAAACAAACAAAATCTAGCAACGCTTACAATCTGCACATCTAACTAAACACGAACTAACATACCAACATCATTACAAGCAGAAACGTCAGAGCTGCGATAATAAAGTAAAAAAAGAGGGTTTTTCTTTTTCTATTTTACCCATGCAAAGGTCTCTGCTTGAGGACCTGATCTCGACTAACGTCATTCCCAATCGCATCATTCTCCTCCCCACCAGCCGAGCTCCCGGCCCTTTCACTAGCCATGGAACCCAACCCTGAGCAGTCCACCTTCACCCTTCATCAACAACAACCAAATCTAGAGCCCCATCAGCCGAAACTGAACTCGTAACCCGAAAAGCTCACACCTTTCCTCAACCAAAACCACCAGAACCACAGAACCAAGCGTTATGCACAAATCTGAGCAAATTCGAACCGTTACCGGTTGTAGGAAGGAGAACTGGGCGACATTGGGATGCCGCGCTGATGTACCGATCGGATCCGCGCTTGGAGTAGGGGAGGGCAGTGGCAGGGGAGGAGGAGGGGTTGAGTCGGGGGGAAGCGGCGGATCTAGGAGGAGGAGGCGGTGATGGTGGTGTGTGGGGGTGGGAGAGGAGTGGGGAGTGTGACGATGGACCGTTTGGGGTGGGGGGTTTGGGATGTTCAAAATGCGTGTTTGAAAATGGGTGCGGACAATTTGCAGTAACGGTCCTGGTACAGTAAAGAAATCGGTAAAAAGTTTCCTAAAGTTTTGAAACTAATTATTTATTTATTTTTAAATTTTTATTTTTTTAACAAGTGATATAATGGTGGGCCAATTCTATTCAATTCTTTCCCATGTCTCATATTCCAAATTCATACATAAAGCTTTGGACTCTATTTCACAATATTTTTTTTTTAGTTAAGCGGTTGAGATAGTTAGAGAAGAATTTTTATGCATGTTTCAAGATTCGAACCTAAGACTCTATGGCGAGTTTAGAGTTCTCCCAGCCACTACTCTACACTAGTGTTTGGATGGTTGATTTTGAATCTTTTGTTTTTTTGAAAGATATAAAACATATGCGTGGATACAAATTAGTATGGTTTTTTATCTTTATCTGCTTCATGAAACTAGACAATGCACCACGTAATAAGCGCACGAGATCCATTGATAATGCGATTCAGTTTTTAATCTCCTCTGCTTCTTCTTTCGTAAATTTGATAAAATGTTTATAATGGTTTTTCAAAGAAGTCTTTTAGTAAAGAGAGGAGTTATGTATTTCATTAATTAACTATCTAACATGATTGTCATTGAGATGGCTTAAGGTGGCATACGACTTGAGATGATATATTGTTTTATATGGGTAGGTATAATAATTATCCATAGGAAAAAGGGATATATGCAACTTGACAATTCTTAATTTATCATATCTTTTAAAGAACAAAAAACAATGAAATATCAATTCAGATCAACATAGATCTCCTTCGTAACAATTATTAAGATCAGCTTTTGAAAAAAAAAAAAATTTTAAAAAAATTGATTTTAAAAAGCTATTGAGATTAGTATTTTTAAAAATACTATTTATAAGAAGAATTTATTTTTCCATAAACATTATTAAACACTACCATAGTCACATAAAAGCATAGATCTAAATCAAAAGAAAACCCTCGATCTTCCAGAGAAGAAACAAAAGTATAGTCGAAAGAGAAACACGTGACAATTGATTTCAAAAAAAAAATTATTTTATCAAAAATCAATCATTCCTTTCTTGTTGTAAGAATCGGACGAATCCCAAGTATTTCCTACATAATTTTGCACTCTTGAAACAATTTACTGTTCTATGAAGATGCGTTTGGACTAATATACAGCCATTTGAGATTTGTTGGGATGACCTTCTATTTGAAAACCTTTTTGAGTTTGAAACATGTGACTTTCATATTTCCCAAAATGTTGGGAAAGGACAAAATAGAGAAGGTAAGAAGGTGCCAAGGAAATTCAAAGCAAATCTAGAAAGGTGAAGTGAAAAAAATTCAAATAATACCCATGGCTTAACCAGGAGAATTACCATGGATGCCATGAGAGAGCCATTTTTTAAAACCATTTGGCGACAACATGAGGCATCAACAAGTATTCCACCCAACTTTCACACAAACAATAGAATCAAAAGTAATGTCATTCCATGCGGCAAAGCACGGACATCACAATTTATACCAATATCTTGATTCAAAACAATAAAAATATGTTATAAAATAAAAACTAAAACCCAAATATTTAAGATGATGCAGGTCGAGCTGAACTCATTTTTAATAGATCGAGTCAAGAGTTTAAATAACGAGTTCGAGTTCTTCTCGGGATACATAATAGCAGTTGCTGGGATCTTCTACCGTTATGATGGTCATGGGTTCAATCCAGAAGAGATTATTGTTTTTCAAAGAAAAAAAATCATGGGATATTTTGAATAATTGAAATGAGTAGAGTAATGGAATTAAAATTTAAATTACAAGTATAGAAAAGAGAGAGAGAGAGAGAGAGAAATTGAAAACAAGAGGAACTTATGATAGTTCGGCATTTCTAGTTTAGTGCAAGAATCTTTTGAGAATTTTTTATTCTGATCTTTATTTCAAGTCAATATCTCGCTTCTACACCTCTTGACGAAAACCTTACAAAGATTTCGTAAAACCTGTGACTTGTTCTTTTTACAAAGACTCTGTAAAACCTCACAACTGGAGAAGCTTGTATACTTGAAGAAAAGAAAGATTATAACTCTCAACTCTTTTTATCTCTGCTAAACACATAATTGAGTAAGAGGATTTTGGATAAATATGTGATAAATACTTGCTGTGAGTCGAATGAAGTGTGGGAAAACTATTCAAATACTCTCTCAAAGTGTGGACGTAGAATGTGTAGAGTGTTGTCGATGAGTGCCAATGGATGGAGATTTATAAGCTAAAGAGTGGTGTTAAATGTTGGTCTAACGACCATAAAAAGAGGTTCAACAGTTAGTCATCCAGTAGACCGAAGTTTATTCAATAGATCAAATGACTCACAGTTGTTCACAACGATCAGTCAATTCGATGTGTCGAATTGAGTCTTGGTTCTGAACCAATGTAAGTCCAAATTTCGATATATCAAAATCAATTCAGTATGCAAAAATATCCTCAAAAGTCCCATTAAGAAGTCTAATCAATGATAGATTGGGTTTAAGACTTTGACTATTTTTCTAAGGCATTATGGTGTATTTGCGATATTATTACAAGTTCTTGACTACATGAAAATTACATTTTCGTGAATCTTGATTCCATAATATACTCGATCTTTTATCTTCAATTTGTTTTAACTTAAGATCGACTTAAATTGCCATAAAAACTCTTTATAGTCTATTTTGCCTTCTTTTTTTTACCAAGGTCTATAATAACTCTTTTTTAATTTATTAAGAGGAATTAGCATACAAATATGTTTTGTTATTATCAAAATCAAGATGAAGCTAATTTAACCAACAATATCTCCCTTTTTCTGATAAAAAAAACTACAAATATTGCAAAGCTATGGAAATGACTCTTCCTTGGATCATGTATTAAATATGTCAATAAAAACATTAATGTTCATCCTAACTATATGAATACAATAAAAGAGTATCAAAAAAATAAAATTCAAGTTAAACACAAATATGTTTAAGTTTGACTCGATTAACCTCAAATTAACACGAGGAGTTCAAATAACTTTGGAATACCTATCCCTCTCCCTTTTTCATCAGAAGAAAAAAAAAATGGTGTAAATTCAAAGATCAAAGTAATATAAACAAAAGCATTATCAAAAAAAAAAAAGATACTCAATAAACATGAGAATTATCAAGAGCAATGTTCATAAGATAATCATTGAATCATATAACATATTATAGAAATATATTTAATAAACTCTCTCTTACGACAAGCATGAATAAAAAGAAATTTAATAAAAATCAAAGTACATCATACACAGCAAAAATTACAAACCATAAGCATCAATATTAATATTATCATGAGTAAGAATAAATAGATTTGTTAAACTCTCGTTCCTTTTTGACATGAGCAAGTTAATGCAAGAAATCCAAATGTAGCAAAAGTGATAATCTTAAGCATTCTTAATATGATATACCAAAAGTGGGGAATTTTAAGAAAATAATCAATAAAGTAAATATCATCCATAAATTAGCATGATATGGTATGATAATCAAGTTCAATCGTTTGGACATGTAAGGATTCGCTACATTGTTCATTCATGAATATATTGAAAGATTATAAACATTTTAAAAAAATTAATCAAAGCGTAAGATAATCAATATGAGCGCAAGCCATGGATGTAAAGGATATAAAGAATTTAACTTCAAGTTTAAAATCAATAAAAGAAACTTAACATTCTTAACTAGTCAAGGCACAACAAATTCAATTGCAAGCAATTTGATAGACTAGATTCAGTGAAAGAACATAAGTATATTAATTCAAGAAAAAATTGAGATAAAATAGGAAAAATTGAATAAAAAACATGTAAAATCATAATAAATAAATCAAGTGATATCCAAACATATAAATTCATCAAATATGAATTTTTTTTTATCAAATATGAGAGAGATTGAATTAACAATGAAAGAACTTATAGACAATTAAGTTTGACTTAAAAGCAATTTAAGGAACCTTTCAATAGAAAAGGTAATGGGATTATCAATATTGTTAATGAGTCATAGTCCTATCTTCCTTCTCCTTTCTAAGTACCTTCAAACACTTATATCACTTGAAACAAGTAAAGATTTTGGTACCTATTTTATCATTAGTCTAATTATCTTGTCTTAGATTTCTAATCATTTTTGACTTTTGAAATCCATCTTCCATTTTCTACTTTCTTAATGATAAATTCATATTTTACATTATTTTCAACTTTAATAAAATCATTTTCATATGGAATAACTTTTTTATGCATATTTTCAGTTTTATACTTCCTCACATCAAGAGTTTTATTTTTAAATGTAAACTTACTGATATCATTAAGCAAACTTTTACTCTTGATTTTCAACGATGCTATGCCATTTACTAAATCACTAATTTTACATTTTATGATATTCAATTCATTCTTCAAAACTTTTTTTATTTCAAATGTTTTATTCTTACTTTTCAATTCATCATTTTTATTTAAATTTTTTCCCAAGAGATACATCAACAAAACTTTTATTTAAACTTTAGCATTTAACATTTAAATATTTATATTTCAAATAAAGAACATTAAATGCATCAAATAGTTCATCCATAGAAAAATCATTAACATTATTCAAAGATGATACCTAACTAGATTTTGCCATGAAGCAAGAATGAGTACTTCTTCATCAGATGAAGTTTCTTCCTCGGTTGATGAGTTATTATCATCCCATGTAGCTCGAGAAGAATTATCTTTTTCTTGATTTTAGTCTCTTTAATTTGACTTATTCTCTTATTAGTAACTTCTAAAGCATACCATACTTCATGAGATGCATTACAATTAGAGATACGATTAAATTGTTCTTCATTTATAGCACAAAACAAAATATGTAACCTTTTAATATATAATGTAGCAAACTTCTTCTTATTTTCATTTCACTCTTTATTATTCTTTTTACTAGGAGTGTATCTATTTATAACTATATTTCATAAATCAAAATTGATGGATTTAAGATATATTATCCTTCTACATTTCCAATAATTATAATTGTTGTCATCAAAGAATGGTGGTCAATTTATGCTTTGACCTTATACAATACTAATATTTGATGATGATGAAACCACTATTTAGAAGATAATTAAATCTAAACTTAGATAAATAAAGCGCTGATACCAAATGTAAGGATCTTAAGGCTTCTTTAGAGAGAAGTAAACAGAGAATTACGGATAATAACATAATTAAAATCTTTTTAATAAATACAAGCTAATAATAATTAAAATAAGTAGAGTAATAAAGTTGAAACTTAAACTCTAAGTATATAAAGAAAGAGATAAAAGAAATTGAGAACAAGAGAAACTTATAGTGGTTCGGCCTCATTAGCTTAGTCTATTGTTGGAGAATCTTTCAAGAGTACCCTATTTTGATTTTGATTCTAAACCAATATCCTGCCTCTACACATCTTGAAGAAAACCTCACCAAAACTTCACAAAAATTGCAGCTTACCCTTCTCACAACTAAAGAAATTTATACACTTGAAGAAAAGAAAGATTACAATTTTCAACTCTTTTTATCTCTCTCAAACACATAATTGAACAAAAAGATTTTTTATAGATAGGCAATGAATATTTGCTATAGCTCGAATGAAGTGTGGGAAACTCTTCTAAAACTCTCTTAAAGTTTGGGCATAGAATGTGTAGAGTGTTGTTGCAAATGAGTGCCAATAGGTGAAGATTTATAAGCTAAAGAGTGGTACTGAATGTTGGTCTAACCGTCATAAAAAGAAGTTCAATGACTAACTATTCCGTAGAATGAAATATATTTGATAGATCGAAATATATTTGGTAAGCCGAATGACTCACAGTTGTTCACAACGATCGGTCAATTCAATATGCCAAAATAAATTCAGTATACTGAATTGGGTCTTGGTTTTGAATCAAGATCAGATTTCGATACACCGAAATCAATGTGGTATGCCAAAATACCCTCAAAAGCCCTATTAAGAAGTCTAATAAAAGATTAATTAGGTTTGAGACTTTAACTATTTTCCTAAGGTATTATGAAATATTTGGGAGATTATTTCAAGTTCCTAAATACATGAAAATTACGTTTACATGAATCTCGATTTCATAGTACACTTGATCTTCTATCTTCAATTTGTTTCAACTTAAGATCGACTTGAATTGCCACGTAAACTTCTTATAACCTGTTTGACCTTGTTCTTTTGCCAAAATTTATAAGAACTCTTTTTTGATTTATTAAGAAAGGTTAGTACACAAATATATTTTGTTATCATCAAAATTAAAATAAAGCTAATTTAGTTAATATGTTATTAAAAGGACGAATAACAAAAGAAAAGAAATCACTTTCGCCTCCCCTGTCCAAATTCTCCCAAATTGTGGAATTGAGGAAATGATTTTCTTTCCATTATATACATGATAACAACTTCCTTGAAGTTGAAGGAAAATTAAGATATCATGAGTTCAAATTTCCATGCATTTTGTTTTATAATAGGTTAAATTTTAAAAAAATTATATTTTTTGTTTCAACCAATATTTTATAAATAACCATTAATTCTTACGTATCTAGAGACTCTACTCTCTCTGTTACTCACTCTAGATTTTTGGAGATATAGAAATCTTTTTCTTTTCTTGTCTCTCTCCCTCTAGAAGCCTCTTCCTCCACCTTCTAATATTTTACATCTCAACTATAAATAAAGAACGAATCTCATCTTTTGTTGATAACAAATAAAAAGTAAAAGTTTTAATATGAACATAAGTATCACTATAATTCTGATTAACAAGAGTTTTAGGAATTTTTTTCTTAAAAGACGAGGGTTTTAGTGAATTCTTTTGTAAATTTGATAAAATACTTATAGTGTTTTTTCAAAATGGTCTTTTAATACATAGATGAGTCAAGTATTTCGTTAATTGACTAGCTATATTGTCGTCGAGATGGCTTAAGGTGGCATAGTAGTTGAGACGATATATTGTTTTATGGAGGTAGGTACAATAATTATTCATAGGAAAAGGAGATATATGCAACTTGAGAATTCCTAATTTATCATATCTTTTAAAAAAGACACATTGAAATATCAATTTGGATAGAAGCAAATATTCAAACCAAAAGAAAGTCCACGGTCCTCCAAAGAAAAAGTAGAAGTTTAGGAGAAACAGAAAACGTGGCAATTGATTTCAAAAAAAAATATTTTATTGGAAACCAATCATTTCTTTCTTGCTGCAAGGATTGGTCAAATCCCAAGTACTTCCTACACAATTTTGCACCGTTGAAACAATTACTGTTTTTAAGAAGTAGACAATATGAGTAGGCGCTCGCGAGGTTTGAAACCTTCGCGCTGCCGTTGTTCTTCTGGCAATCTCCGCTCTCTGCTCCACAAGACAACTGAGTTCGACTGGTTGACTTTCAAGAGCCGCCTGGTCGAAGACGACACTTGTGACAATGTTGTTTTTTGCCCTCCTCTTAGACAAGCTAAACCCTCTTCCTCTCCCTCTTTCCCCGAGCCTAGGTAAGTGCCCCAGGGAAGTGCCGCCCTTCTTCTTGTTCTGCCTCTGTCCCTCCCCCATCTGGTTCCTCTTCGGATCCCCTAGGTGGAGTGGAGAGTTTGCGGCTGTCTAGATTTGCTTGGCTAGATCTAGCTTGTCCGGCTTCGTTTCATTATAACTCTGATTTTCGGATATGCTTTGGGCCATCCCCGAACCAACGACTAGACCTGGTGTTTGATTTGATCTTTTTATCAGCTGGCTTGTCTTCTTGTTGGTGGATCTCTCTTTCTATTTGTGTTTTAGATATGC
>JAMKQA010090341.1:0-16734 GCA_024699735.1 Posidonia australis
CTTCATGGGCCCAAATGGGTTTCCATGAATTAAATGGCCTAATGAGGGTTTGTGGGCCCAAATGGGCTCAACCAGGGTCCAAGCTCAGCCACCAGATCCTCATCCTGCAAAATTGGTAAAAAATGAGGTGTCTACACTTACTGATCGAGAGATGGCAAGTTTTGGACTTACCGATCGAGAGTGGATATGGTAAGTTTTGGACTTACCGACTGAAGGGGATATGACAAGTTTCAGACTTACCGACCGAGAGATGGTAGGCTTCAGACATACTGACCGAAGGCAATATGACAAGTTTTGGACTTACCAACCGAAAGATGGCAACTTTCGGACTTACCAATCGGGAGATGGCAAGTTTCGGACATATCGACCGAAGGGATGGCAAGTTTTGGACTTATTGACCGAGTGGAGATATGGCAAGTTTAGGACTTACCGACTGAGATATGGCAAGTTTCGGACTTACCAACCGAGAGAGGATATGGTAAGTTTCGGACTTACCGATCGAAGGGGATATGCCAAGTTTCGGACTTACCGACTGAGAGATGGCAAGTTTCAGATTTACCAACCGAAAGGGATATGGCATGTTTCGGACTTACCAACCGAAGGGGATATGGCAAGTTTCGAACTTAGCAACCAAGAGATGGCAAGTTGATGGATGCCAATCAGATAGTTCAGGATATCAGACCACTTCGAGGGCATGACGGGATACCAGACCTGTCAGTCGAAGAGGGAAAAGTTTACCATGTGGGATATGCTCTAGTCCTTGCACGAGGCCTAGAAGAAGATGAAAACAAGACTTGTTCTACTAGAACAAGTCTAACAGAGTAGATGTTGCCGAGATTCGTCCTTTTGGAGCAAATCCATGACAGGAACACCTAAACCTCGTCCAAGGTCTAGAAGAAGATGGAAACAAGACTTGCTTGACTAGAGCAAGTCCAATAATAGGTTGGATTCCGCCCTACTTGGTATAGAAGTTTGTGAAGACTTCATTCGTCTAGGCCTAGGCAACATAACGAAATTCTCGACTATTATCTGGGTGGTCCCCAATGCCAAGTCGACGGGGAGAAGAAAGCAACAATTTGAAATAGTTAAAGCACATGTTGCCGCAACGGCAATTTCTACTTCGCATCAACCATAAGCAACCAAACAAGTTGGTCAACAGTGTTCCGATGAATTTTATTATAGCAGTCAATGAAGTGATTACATGCATTTCAACTTGCAATGAACCAGTAGCATAACATGAATATCAAGAGTCTACATCATCCCTAGATCTCTTCGAGCCTGGAGCTTTGGTAAAAAGTGTATGGCTCGGAGCAATGCTATAGATCGGCCATGTTTCTTCAACTTCAGCTTCGTAATCTATTGTGCAAGCTTTCCCCTCTCTGATTGCGAGATCCTTCGATCGTATTGAGCCACTAAGCAGGCGAGATAGCTCCTTAGTCATAGCATAGGAACTGGAAGGGTACTCCTAGAATTGAGCTGGCATTAACCCTTGAACAAATGAATCTTGCTGATAGCCAAACTACCGCATCACGTGAATTGGGTGATACTCAACTCCACTACTCAGCCCTGGCAAGATGATAAGCTGCATATCGGCTGTATTGAAGAAAGTCTCAAAGTTATGAGTGGCCGAAGGAATGATGTGCCAGGTGACTTTGTCTTCTGTCAAACTTTCCAACCAATCATACTCCTTGCAAACCGAGGTTAGTGTCCAAGCATGGCCACTTTGACAGTAGGATTCAAAGGCCGACAGTTGCGGGCGTAAAACTTCTACACCCAGATGAGCTACCAACCACACCTGTACAAAAGCTCCGCAGCCAAAGAAGTGTCGGCATCGTTGTAACGACTGGTCTAAAGCCTGGTAAGTTTCTACCAGGATAACTGGGGCCAAGTCTATCAGACGGGTAACCACTGCCAAAGCAATCTTGGTGACCTCAATGTTCACAACCGTCTGACCATGGCTAAAAACCAACTCTCCTACTGTGCATTACAGCCACCTTGTCAAAGTAAGTCAGCTGTAGCATGGGAGAATGTCCATATGAATAAATAAGTTGATGACCACAATTGTCGGTTGACAAGCCAATCAGTTTACTCAAGACTAAGGAGCATCTGTTGCACCACATAAACACAGTGGGTCCCAGTAACTTCTGTTGACAACATACTTTATGGACCTTCTCCAATATAGGGGTCAATTCGACTCTCCTGAAGCAGATACATGATGGGCTAGCTTTCAGAATCGGGCAGCTGTACACAAAAAGTATCGAGAAACCTCCACCTTTGCGATATTCAGAAACTTTGAGGAGATACCCCATGTCCGTAGCTTGTCGCAATCACTTTCTGTTAGTTTCCCAATCCATGCTTGGAGAACATTTAAGCAGTGCATAGGTATGACCATCGTGGGGAAACCCATGATTAATAGGGCACTTTAACTTCTCTTGACTCAAGCCACACCACGAAGAAGAGCTCCTGCAGAACATTCTTATAACATTGATTTAGAAATAGACTTCTACTCTATTCCATTCAACAATATTTGTAAAGTCCATTGCAAACAGAAGGAGTGCAACACAAGTGGTATTGAGAATCAGAAAGACCAGCCCAAAGATGAATGTTATGATCAGGAATTGACTAAACAGTGAGCTATTGACCAGACTACATCGTACGTATAGCCCCAGCAAGAGATCCTGGTTACCAATCGATCCTGACTAGGTGCCATATTAATGAGAGACAACCATCAAACCTCGATGATCAGGATTGTCAGATGACTGAACCGTCATAAGGCGCTTAAGAAGCCGAATGAGGTAACTGGTATGTCTCCTAGGTAGATTACAGGGGTCCTAAGCCTGTAGAGCAGCTGACATGCCCTTAGTCGAGTATTGGCTCAGTGTGTTCAACCATAGGACAACTAACATGCCCCTGGTTTGACATAAATGGCCATAAACAATAAGAGCAGCTTGCTTGCCCTTGGTTTAGGCGATGTCTTCCTGATCCTTTTAGGCTGAAACTGCTAACATGTCCCAGCTAAAAGAACCAAATTGGACTCTGCGACACTCTTAAAATGATGTTTATGAGAAGAATGCATGTATGTTGAATGATTTGTGGGATCTTATTAGCACCCTCAGCATTGGAATGCTTATCACCATGTATACAAGGGAATGGTAGCTCCAATCCTCACGAGAATGTATCCAAGCCCCTAGTTTCTTAGATGACTCTCTAGAAATGCAATATTTTGTCCTAGGCTCCATTCCAAACCCCTCTAGACCATATCACTACATTTTTTATTTTATTTTCTTTATTCTTTCTCCTTCATAGGCGTGTAGGATCACCCTGTCCCTGGCTTGGAGGTAATAGGTACCTGGTCTATGGTGGGGCACTGCTGTTGTTTAAAGAGTTCACTAGGCCCTTTTGGAACATGCTTTCCAGGTATTCACTGCGACTCCTCTCCAAGATAAGTCGTAGGGACAATGCTACCCATCATGCCTCTCTCTTTAGGGCTGACTTCTATCTACGACTTTTGCCTTCTAATTCTTTTATGTTCTTTGACAAATATATGTTTTTTATTTTATTTCTCACACTCTCATTCTCGCCCCTATCATTTTATCTCCCTCTGGAAGGTGTGTGTTCCCTGAGCGGCTTGGAAACATAAAGCGTATATGAGCCTATCATGCCAGTCCTTATGTGTTTCCGCCATCTTTTTAAGAATCTTAGTTAGATTCTTATTGGCAGATTCCACAGCGTAATTCATCTGAGGACGGTAAGGGGAGGACCTGTGATGCCTGAAATGGAACTCCTAGAGGAAATCCTCGACCCTTTTGGCTGTGAAATTTGTCCCATTATCAGAAATAATTGAATGTGGGACCCCATATCGGGTAATGATATTGTTCTTGATGAACTTTTCAGTCACAGAGGCTGTCACTGTCTTGTAAGAAGCTGCCTCCACCCATTTAGTAAAGTAATCAATAGCTACTAGGATGTACTAATGTCCATTAGAAGCTGTTGCGTGAATAGCTCCGATAACGTCTATTCCCCATATTGAAAAAGGTCAGGGTGACGACATGTTGTGGAGTTGTTGTAGGGGTGCATGAATAAAGTTGCCATGGACCTGGCAATTGTGACATGTTCGCACAAATTGACAGCAATCTGTCTCCATGGTTGACTAGAAATAACCTTGTAACATTATTTTCTTGGGTAGTAACACCCCATTCATGTGTGGTCCGCATGTCCCAATGTGCACTTGCAGCATTACTGTATCGGCCTCCTTTTTATCCAGACAACGTAGAAGTATCTGATTGTAAGACCTCCTATACAAGTGACCTGCTCCAAGCACATATTTTGAAGCCAGTCAAACCATAGCCTTTCTGTGTACAGCTGATGCATCTAGATGGTGACTCCCGATTTCCAATAAGACTTTAATATCATGATACAATGGGAGCTTTTCTGTGGAGTTTCCTTCCTCTATGCTCATGCAGTGTGCCGGCTGATTTGTGCAGGTTATCGACACTTTCACTATATCATCCTCTGGTATGGACAACCAGGATGCGAGAGTGGCTAGCACATTTGCATTGGCATTCTTGGCCCTGCTCATGAAGGAAAAACGTATTTCCTCAAATTCGGTCATTAGCCTTAGAAGATGGTTATGGTATGACACCAGCTTCAAGTCATTTGTTCTCTAGTTACCATTAACATGTGAGATGACTAACATGGCATCGCCATGCACATGCATTTTTCGTGTACCATGTTCTAATGTAGCTCGCAAACCAAGAATACATGCCTCATACTTTGCCACATTATTGGTGCACACAAAGGTCAACTTCCTAGAAAGGGAATCATTTGGCCTTGCGGGGTCTCCAATACTACACCGACCCCCATGCCTCTCCTGTTAACTGTGCCATCAAAGTAGAGATGCCACCACTCTTTGTCACGAGTGTCTTCTGACTCAACTTCCTCCATGGCAGACAGTATATCCTCTTCGGGAACTAAGTTTGTAAGGGTTGATATTCTAGCAAAGTTAAATCTGCTAAATGATCTGCCACAGCATATCCCTTCATAGACTTCTGAGTGACAAAAGTGATATCAAACTGAGATAAGAGCACCTGCCACTTGATACATCTACCCACCAGCGTGGGCTTCTTGAACAAGTATTTCATAGGATCATGTCAGCACAGCAATAGAACTGGATATGCCATCATGTAATGCCTTAGGCGTTGTGTGGCCCAGACGAGGGTAAGTAGACTTTCTTGATTACTGTGTACTTAACCTTGCAATCATTGAATTTTTAACTCAAATAATAAATGGTCCTCACCTTGCGGCCTCTTTCAACATGTTGACCCAAGATGGCGCCCATTGAATTTTGTGTTACTGACAAATAGAGCAATAGAAGACGCCCTGATGTCGGAGGAACTAAGACTGGTGGCCTTACTAAGAGCTTCTTAATTTTGTCAAAAGCCTCTTGGCAGTCTTCATTCCAGTGGACCTGTGCATTCTTCCTCAAAAGCTTGAAGATTGGATTACAAATCGATGTCAGTTGGGCAATGAAACGGTCGATATACTGCAACCGCCCAAGCAACCCTCAGACTTCTTTTTCTATTGTAGGAGGGGGAATCTCAAGAATGGCTTTAGCCTTGTTCAGATCTACCTCAATACCACTTTGGCTAATGATATACCCCAGTAGCTTGCCTGATGACACACCAAATACACACTTGTTGGGGTTAAGCCACAGCTTATATTTTTGCAAGCAGTTGAACAGCTTTCTTAAACAAGCAATGAGTTCTTCAGGCTCCTTTGACCTAGCTATCATATCATCCACATAAACCTCGATGTCCTAGAGTATGAAATCATGGAACAATGCTTTCATCGCCCTTTGATATGTGGCCCCGACATTCTTGAGCCCAAATGGCATAACTTTGTAACAGAATACTTCCCATGGGATGATAAAGGACGTTTTCTCCATATCCTCTTCCGCCATTCTGATTATATCCATGAGAATCCATCCATGAATGACAACATTTTGTGTCTTGCAGTATTATCCACCAGTACATCAATGTGTGGGAGTGGAAAATCATCCTTTGGGCTTGCTTTGTTTAGGTCTCTGTAATCAATGCACATTCGAACCCGACCATCTTTCATAGGCACTGGAACCACATTTGCTAACCACTCTGGGTAGAGGACGACCTTTAGAAAGTTGACCTTGTGCTGCTTCATTATTTCCTCTTTTAATTTCAACAGCCATTGCGGTTGCCATCTACGCAATTTCTGTTTAACCAGTTTGATGTTAGGCTTAAGCGGTAATGTATGCACCACTACCTCAACGTCTAGCCCAACCATGTTATCATAACTCTAGGCAAAGATATCTGCATATTCTCAGAGAAGCTCAACATGTTTTGCCTGGGCCTATGCTGTGAATTTGGCGCTAATTTGCACTTCTTTGACATCTTCAATGGTGCTAATGTTTACAGACTCAATTTCCTTTTCTACATGCAAGTTCGGGCCTTCTGGATCATCGTTATAAGGTTGTAAATCTAGCGCATCATGAATTTCTTCCTCTTTTTTTGCATCATCCTCCTCTCCATATGCAACAAGTTCAGAAATGACCTCTTGCTGGATTAATGGGTCTGTGTCCCCAAAGGTATATATTTGCTCAGCATTCTGCCTTTGATGATGCTTTAGAATGGTTACTGTCACTCTAGTTTTTTTATACGCACCTCTGACGATCTCGGATTCTACTATTTCCAAACTTGTAGATGTACCTGGTTGTTTCACTTCTTTCATAGCCTTATTATGTGGATAAATGTTTTTATTTTTATGGTTTTCTTGATTGGTATGTATAATGTTTGTGCCAAGTGGGCAACTGTCCTCTGACTGACTGATTTGAGTGCTGCCGCTCGCATTCTCTCCTGAGCCTAACTCAGGATCTTTTTTTTTTGGACCCCACTGCTCAAGTGGGGCCAAGACTAATAGTACCACGTAGACCTGCCTCCCGGCTTATAGGAGATAAACTCCTCTGGTCTAGCGTTCAGTGATCTGTCCTCTTCTAGGGCCATGATATTAGACTGACCCTATGAAATTGTTTGTTCTTCAATGTACTCTAACATTACTGCTTTTCCTTTTCTATGCTTGAGTTCACTCTGTGTGTCTTCCGCCAGTGTTGCCAACTGCTCCTAAAATAGGACTTCCAAATCATTGAGCATGCTGTCAACTTGTGCTACTACACCATCTCCCTCATCTTCATTAGAAGCAAAATCCACATAGTACGCATTGGTAACTTTTAGTACTTCAGTCGGTGATTCCTGCTAACCTGACTGTATCCCCACCAAAGCTAACTGATATGTTGATGAGGTAGTGGTTGAGGCTGCTCCTGTTGAAAACTAGACTGCAACTGAATCCATAAGAAGACCATCGGCTGACTCTGGAGGTGGCAATGCTACCACAGCTGTCCTTGGTGGAAAGGACGATGTCGAATCTGTTATGCAATCCACAACTTCTTCCTCAGAGTAGTAGTCCTCAAGACATGCCCAATCTGATCTGGTGATTGGTTTACTCTATTCAAACTCAGCAAGAACAAGACTCTGATTGGGATCCAGCAATCCTACACTAACAATGTTAGTTAAATCCTGTGGAATAACGAGCTTTTGGAACTTACGACGCCTCAAGAATCCATCCTGTGGTTTCCACTCATATCCTAGTCCTTCAAAATCTTGTCTTTTCTCCGCGGCAATTGGTTTGGCGATTCCACTCAAGCGTACCAAATGGATGGTATGCTTGAGAATCGGAATGGAATTGATCGGCTCAAAGCGATCGACAGGATATAGTACATCAGAAGGCTTGGGATTAAAATGGATGGTTTGGAGAGATATCAAAGAGACTGCATCAACCATCTCCTTTTCAAGATTTTCTGCCATTACAACAACGATGTCGTTGTTCCAGCAGAAATTAATCATATGGTGAAGAGTTGAGGGGATAAGCTAATGCTTGTAGAGCCAAGGGCACCCAAGCAAGAGATTGAAGGATGGTTCGAGGTCAACAACATAATACTCAACCTCGAAATGGACTGGACCAATGATTAGAGGAATGATCAAAATCCCTAGAGCATCATGGTGCGTGTTGTCAAATGTCGTCATTCCTTTCATGGCTGGGGTAATGTCCTCGGATTTAAATCCGACCAGATTTGCAGTTCGAAAAGGGAAGACATTTAAACCAGCGCCTTTATCCACCAAAGTAAGAGGAATGTAGAAATTCTGATATTGCACTATGATGAACTGGGGTTGGTTATGATTGGTCCCTACCAGGAGTAGTTCTGAGTTAGAGAAGGAGATCACCTATGGCGTAGCTATCATCCCTACCATGCTTTCCAAGGCCGACGGTTGTATTGGTGGGGAAACATGGGCAGCCTAGAAAACTCGGAGTAAGGCCTCTCGTTGTTCAACTGACATATGGATTAGGTCCCAAATGGAAATATCTACTTTCACTTTCTTTAATTGGGCTGTGATGTCAGCTACAGGTGGGTCCACCTTGACATGGTGGGGTTAATTCTCGGAATTACTTCTTTAGGGATATGATTGGGAATCTGGCTTCTTGGTTGGGAAGATGGAGTTTTGGGCTGGTTGGGCTTGTTTGCAAGAATTGAGGCCTTATACACCCATCCTGACTGCGTTACCTCAGCACACAATTTTGTGTCGTAATTGTAAGGCATACAGTGAGTATCCTGTGTCAAGCTAATGACTACAGGAGCACGGACGTTCAATTCCTGTGGGACTAGAGTTGGTGACATGGGTATTTGCGTTTGGTGGATCAGGTCATGTTTCGGTTTAGCTAGCAAATTGACTATTGATGAAGTGGATTGCATGATAGGTTTTGCAATTGTGCACCTTGGTCTAGCAGTCGGTTGGATAATATTGATTGTAGAACTGGAAGCTTCAATAAAAAATCGGCTAAATTGATAAGGAAAAGGATTTGAGTTGTCATGAATGAGAAGGGAAGGATCAAACTGTGAAGGTGTAGTCTCAACAAAAGAAAGGAAATAAACACCTAAAGTCCCAGGTGCATGCTCCAGCAAGGGTCGATTGACTATATTGCTATGTGTAGATGCATAAGAATGTGGTGTCGGTGCAGCGGGCGTAGACTCTACCTCCTGCGTATTGATAATGATGACCTTCTGGTCAATCAAGTCCTAAATTGCACCTCGGAGTATAAAATAGTTATCCGTAGAGTGCCTCAAGGCTCTATGGTAACAGCAGTATAAATCCACTTTAAACCACTGTAGAAGTGGGTTCGGTGGTGGGCAAACTTCCAGAAGCCTCAGGAGTGGCGCAACCTTGAGAAACATGACACTCAATGGCTCAACCAATGGAGTGTAATCCCTCTTGGGACGTTGAGGTCGTCCTGGTCCTAGGTTGCGCCCTTGCCTTGCTGGTGCGAGCTAGTAGATTGGCTCAGCGGTGGTGGTGATTCGTGATGTGCGTGGTGCCCTAGGTGCAGGGGTGTAGACTACCTGACTCTATGCTGGCGAGCTCACCACATTAATCGGCATAATGGGAGCTCATACATATGCCACGACATTCTTGGCAGTGTCCTTCTGTCGTGCATATCAGGTGTTGGATCCATTGCTGCTGCCATTGTTGTTGCTGGTTCTTCTTGAAGCCATGGTTTGCTTGCTGAATGCCGCTAATGCAGGAAAACTTCCACTATGCAATGAGCTCTGGACACGGGTGCCAACCTTGATCAGGGAAGCAAAAGTGGAAATAGGTTGAATGCTCAGCAGGGCCCCTATGGCTGGCTGCGCTTTTCGGATTATTATCTCAGTAGACTCTTCATTAGAAGGTCTATCGCAAACTTGTGAAGCGAGGGCTCGCTAGCACCCGACGTACTCCCCAAATGGCTCGTGAAGCTTCTGCTTTGTTGCGACTAGGTCCTCATGCTTTAGGACCATGTTAAGACTGAATGAATATTGCTCCAAAAAAGCCTGGCTGAGGTCATTCCAAGCCTTATTGGTGGTCATATCTAGAGATGTGAACCATTTTGAAGCCAGACTTGTGAGGCTTTTCTGGAAAAGTCGAATAAGCAATCTCTCGTCAGCCAGCAACTAAGCAAGATCAGCGCAATATGCCCTAAGATGCGAGATTGGGTAGCCTTTTCCATTGTACTTTTCAAGCTCTAGGATGTGAAAGTTCAGAAGGAGTACAGCCTCTGGAAAGTAGCAAAGGTCCCAAAAGGTGTAAGACTTGCGATCCCCGCCCTGCACTTGTCGTAATGCTCTCTCCAAGTCATTCATCCTGGTGAGAAGTGCATTTGGGGTTGTTATTGACACTGGTTGTGTAGTTGGGGTGGATCCCACATACGCTGTATTTATAGCACCCATGTGCTCCTCCGAATCTATCATCTCGCCACTTGGTGTTGTGGCATGATGACCAGCGTACCCTTGCATGTGTGTTGTTTGTGGTGGAGTGTACGCTGAAGCCTGTATTTGATGCAAGGGTGCAGGAGTAATAGTATGTTGTGCTGGACGTGGTGTTTCATGTGGGAGCAACAACTACTAAATCAGTATGGTTGGCTTCACAGGCTGTTGTACACCCACTAGCCCAAAAGGCTAACCACCACCAAATAGAGGAATATGTTGTGTGCACAGTGGTGATGATACTAATGGTAGAGAAGTGGCGCCCGTCGTTGAGACAACGAGAAGCTGTCGCGACGCTGCGGTGGTGGTGTGACTGGTGTGGCATGAAATGCCTTAGTAGGCGGAGTGGGGTCTTCAGGTATAGGACAAATAGGTGTAGTCAAAGTAGGATCCAAAGAAAAGGCCATGCTTTGCAGCCTCTACATAAGAGCCAGAAGCTACTGAGACTACATGGTAAGAGAACCATCGGTAGTAGTATTAAGGGCCGGAAGAGCAAGCGGAAGAGATGTCAAAGGGGGCTAGAGGTTCAAAGATCCGATGGGTTGAGTTACTATTGATGAAGCAATTGCAGCTAGCTGTGTGTCAAGTGAAGCTGAACCAACCGAAGGACAGAACATTATCAGATGAAATGCCCTAATAGTGGTCACAATAACTGCCTCAGTCATGGGCTCCAGACCAATTAGGGTCTGCTAGTGTCTCGAAACTAGAGGACAGGGAACTCCATGTACCTGGAAGTGGCTGTCATGGAGTGTTGGTGAAGTGACAAATGTCATAGGAGAAAGGAGGGGCAGAAACAGGGATCCCTCCAAAGCAACTGGTACAAAGGTCTCTGAAGCTCGTTGGGCCATAATGGACTGCGAATGGGTAAGGATGGGACTACGATTGCAAACTGGAGGACGACACCTACGAGGAGCTATTGTCGGAAGTGACAAATATCTTAGGAAAAGACAGTCGAGAATAATGCCTCAAGACTGAGGTCACTGAAAGGAACTCTTAGGCTTTGGCCTAGGAACTCGCACACAACACTCTATAGCTGATAGAGGGAAAAAAAACAAATGTGTTAGCGAAGAAGAAAAGGCAAAACAACAGAAGAATTAAGTGAACTATGCAATTGTTTGTTAGGGTAGTATGAATGGCACACATGCACATGAAGGCTACTAATATGCGCTCTATCACCATGCATGTCCCGCATGGGTTGACCACGCGGGATGCACTCATGAGTTTAGGTTTTGACTCTGGTCAGAAAAGTAAGGTTCCTGTTCTAAATCCTGGCCGAAGTGCAGGCAGTGAACGGGTGGTGCGTTGGTGGCCTCGTCTCTTGAAGTAACCTCGACTAACATCGACATGACCCAAGACACGGGGGATAAACTAACAACACACCCTACGCCAAAGCTATAGAACGGGCTACTAGAATTGTCCTTCGCAAACTGTGGGTGGACTCAGAGGAGAAGATGTATGCCCTTTATGATCAATCATACAATATGCTTTTGTGTTTTTTACTTGCTTTATTTTAACCAGATAGGGAGGCAAACATGTCTCTACTCTCCTAATCATGGCAAATACAAAAAGGAGAACAAAACACACAATCATGGCATCCAAACACTCAATCAATAAGCAAAAGGTATGAGCATGGCATGTGCTAGTGTAGTGCTTACAAGTAAGTGAAGAAAAGCAAGCATCATAACAAAAGGCATGAATCTGGTCATGTGTATGTGTGGTGGCATAGCAATGGTGTAAAAAGGCATGTACAGTCAAATATGTACAAACATGCAAACAAACACAAAGCGTACAGATCAATGACAAGCAAACAAGAAACCAAAACGAAAGCCAGAATCTAGGTTCGATCCCCAACGGAGTCACCAATTCTTGTGACCATGTCAGTGGAACCCTACATGGCTCCAAGGTGTGTGGAAACACACGAGGAGTCCCAATATGGTCACGACGAAGATGGTGAATCCGAAGAAAGAGACTGGACTCGGAAACACTGAGGAAAGATAAGAAAAGGATAAGGAAAAGGAGTCGCCACCTAGTCTTTTAATGGAAAGATGAGGAAAACCAAAATGCATATGAATGCAAGAAAACTGATGCAAATGAATTCGTGTCTGCTCTGTGCCTAATGGATGCAACACTTAGCCATTACGGGCCAGAGAAAGGGTAAGGATTCTTGTTAAACATGGAGAAGGTGTTAGGCACCCCTATGCGCCCGAAGAAATCAGTCTTTCTAGGTTTCCTACTTGTTAATGATCTAGTGTGTGTAGGCTTGTCTACTCTGAATGCACATGCCTAAGATGAATGTGAAAACATGCCAAATCAAAATGAGGAAATGAATAAAAAAAATGATAATTCGAGGGACATTGTAGGCATTGAAAATGCCACTTTGCAGTATGCCCTTCGGCGATGAGGAAAATTGTGGAAATTGAAAATACTCAGAAAGCATCACGTAGAACAGCGGAAACTTAAGAAATCCAAGAAAATCAAAAGAAAGAAAATAATCCTCATTTGTGTCCATGTCGGCATTGACAAGCTTGTTAATGTACGCCCTCGGGCGATGAAAATCCAAATCAAATCATGATCATGAAAATCGGAAGAAATCTAGGAAATAATGTGAAAACCAAGTTTGAAATGAGTTTTGAAATGCGTGCATGATGCAAAAGAGCAAGCATGAGAAAATATGCAAGAAAAAGGGTAAAAAAAATGTACAAAATGCCAGTATGGGTGAAATATGTAAATTTTCAGGGGCCTCTGTGCAAAAATTACATCTCCCTGAGTGAAGGCTGAGATTCTAGGGCTAAATCAGCAAAAATGTTTAAGGAAACACATTTTGTGCAATTTTAAGGATGTTGGGGGTTAAATGTGCAAAATTGGGCATTTTTGGTAAAAATCAAGATTCCTAGGGTCCAATCTGCAATTTTGCCAGCAAAACATGTGTTTAACACAATTTTGAAGAAATTCAGGGTTAAATGTGTAAAATAATGGACTCATGTATGAAAACATGAATTTCCAAGGATCGGTTTGCAAATAAGCCATAAAAACATGCATTCAGCATAATTTTAATTTCAAGGCTTAAAATGAAAATCTATGCACATTTGAGTAAAAACTTGAATCTCTAGGGTTTAGTATGCAATTGTGCCAGAAAATCATTCATTCAGAATAATTCTAATGAAGTTCAGGGTTTTATGTGCAAATGATGGACTTAAGATGAGTGAAAACTAATTGAGAAGGTTCTATGTTAAAAATTAAAGCCTGGAAAACATTAAAAGGAAAACATAAGGATCACACTACAATTTTTCAAAACAAATCAATGTTAAAATGATTAAAAAAACTAGTGCTGGGGCTTAAATGCAAAATAAAAGGACCTAGCTGCAAGAAAAGAAAACAACCAGAGTTTTTTTAAAATGAAGCTTTTATTATTTTAAAAAAAATGGAACGACGGCCACCAACGACGGAACCTTGCCATCGACGGTCATCTGGGATGCCATTCATAGCCTCTCCGATACCTGATCTAGCATCCAAACACATTGGGAGCAAGAGGGAAGAAAGAGGGAAAGATCTAATGGCTTGGATCAGGCGTTGAGCGGTCCTAGTCTCCTCCCCATCTCACTCGTCGTCGTTGCGACTCTAGCGACGATGACAGGGAAGAAGAGGCCACTGGAGGCACTAGAACGGTGGACCAAGGCTCCAAGAAGGCTGAGGGCGTGGAGAGGAGCATTTTCCACCATCTAGAGGCAAGAAACGCCGTATGTGCTCCCCTTTTGATTATGCCCTGCGACGATTCCAACGACAGTGGCTGCGGGACGCCATCAGGCTTCGATACGAGGTCCTGTGAGCTCTGGTGTGCAGGGGAAGAGTAGGGGAACATGTCTCAATGGTCGGAGAGGTGCTGCGAGGTGGGAGATGCTCGGTCGACCCGTTCCAGGGGTCTTCTTCTACGGTGATAGTGAGGCTACATCCGGTGGCTCTCCTTTAGCGACGTCCAGAGTGAAAGAAAAGCTTTTAGGGTGAAGGGGGAGCAAGGAGGGACTATGACCAACCTATCTACACTCACTAGGGCATAAATCACTCACTGGATTCTTGCTGCCACCTCCCTTGTCGGAGAATTGGGTTCGACAACCCAAAAACACTCTTATTCTGGCAAAGGAAGCTACTCGACCTTACTGGAATCGACTCAGGAAGATTGAGGAAGTCCTAAGGAACTGAAATTGAAAGAAATTGAGCTAGGATGGAGGCTTACCTGAGCTAGTAGTGGAGGAGGTAGCCGGAGCTCGCCGGAGAGGTGGCCAAAGCTGGCCTGAACTCTGATTTTTCTCCTTTTTGAGCTTCCTCTCTGATCTGAGCTTCCTCTAGTTGGAACAATTCTCCTTGGTTGCTCTCCTCTCTAATTTTTCAAATTTTTTCTCTCCTTTTTCCCCCCACCTTTTCTCTTGCAAATGGGGGGTATTTGTAGAGTTGCAATGGCTAGGTAGTTGGTTATAGGTTGTTATGGAGTGAGAAGTGGTTAGGGTTGTTGTGACCATGCTGGTGGAATCCTGCACGGCTCTCCTACAATGCATGGAAGCAAATGAGGAGTCCCGATATGGTCACAGTGAAGTTGGTGAATCTAGAGAAGAAGACTAGACTCGGAAACACCAAGGAAAGATAAGAAAAGGAAAAGGAAAGAAGTCGCCACCAAGTCTTTTAATGGAAAGACGAGGAAAACCAAACACAAAGGAAAAACCGAAAGAAATCAAGGTGAAGAAACATGTGTATGCTCCGTACCTAATGGATGTAGTGCACAAATCAAAGCGGGCCAGAGAAAGGGTAAGGATTCTTGTTACTCATGGGGAAGGGGTTAGGCACCCCTATGCTCCCGAGGAACTCGGTCTTTCTAGGTTTCCTACTTGTCAATGGTCTATTGTGTATATGCTTGCCTATTCTGAGTGCACATGATAAAGATGGCGGGAAAACATGCCAAGTCAAAGAAATGAAGAAGAGAAAAGAAAAAATGATAATCCGAGAGACAAATGTAGGCATTGATAATGCCACTTTACTATACACCCATGGTGATGAGGAAAATCGAGAATACTCGAAAAGCATCTCGCAAATCAGCAGAAATTTGAATAAATCCGAGAAAATCAAATTGGGGAAAATAATCCTCATTCGGGACATTATCGGCATTGTTAAGCCTATTAATGTATGCCCTCGGGCGATGGAAACTCAAATCAAATTAAAATCGTAAAAGTCGGAAAAAATTCGAGAAACAATGTGAAAACTGAGTTTGAAACAAGCCAGAAGTGTGTGTGTAATGCAAGAAAGAAGACATGAGAAAATATGCATGAAAAATAGCAACAAACTGTACAAAATGCATGTGAGTGTAAAAAAGTGTAAATTCTAGGGGCTTTTGTGCAAAATTCCCAAATTCTGAATGAAGGATGAAATTCTGAAGCTAAATCATCAAAAAAGCATAGGAAAACACATTTTATGTAATTTTGAAGAAATCTGGGGTCAAATGTGCAAAATTTTGCATTTTTGATCAAATTCAAGGTTCCTAGGGTTCATATGCAATTTTTCCATTAAAACATGTATTTATTGCAATTCTGTGGAAATTCAAGGTTAAAGGTGCAAGAAAAAGAGTCCATGTTTGAAATCAGAAAGTTTCAGGGATTAACATGCAAATTTACCCTAGAAAACATGCATTAGTGAGAAATCAGCAAAATTCAGGGGCTAAAATGCAATTCAGGTCACATTTGAGCAAATATTTGAACTCTCACAGTTTAACTTGCAATTTTGACAGGAAAACATGCATTCAGAACAGTTTTAATAAAGCTCAATGTTTTTGATGTAAAAATGCTAGACTTAAATGCATGAAAAGAAATTCAAAGGGTTTATCTCAAATTTTAAAGCATGGAAAACATTATTAAGAAAGCTTAGGGGTCACATTGCAATATTTCAGAACAAATATTATTTAAAATGATTTAAAATCTATTGTGGGGACCAAAATGTAAAATAAAGGACTTACCTGTAAGAAAAGAAAAGAGAGAGGAGTTTTATTAAAAGAAACTAAAAAAAATAACCTAACGGTCGCCGACGACCGTATCTCACCAACGATGATGACTGGAGTGAGATCTCAGGCCTTCAAGTGGCTTGATCTAGCATCTAATCGCCCAATAAGAAAGAGGCGAGGAAGGGAAGAAGATCTGGCTGTTCCGATGCTTTGCTCGATGGTCGAAAGTGTAGGATCGGATAGCTCCTCTAGAGGGGGGGGGGGGGGTGAATAGAGAATTAACACTTTTTAATTACTTAGATTGGTTTTTATAGATTAATGAAAAATTGCATACAAGGAGATTATTTAACACATATAAACAAGCTTAACT
>JAMKQA010090342.1:0-12984 GCA_024699735.1 Posidonia australis
TACCTATGGGGGTCCTTATATAGGATTTTCTCATGGGTAACTCATGGGAATGGGGAGAGCCTCGCAGACGAAAAGCCTGGAAGATTCCATGGCATATTCGTTGCTAAAGGTAACAGCTATGGGAGGTGGAAAGCCAGCAGCCCGTAGCTTGCGAAGTGGAGTGCGCCAGGGATGTGCGCCAGCTAAGTGCACCACTTATGTGTGCTAGGGAGGTGTGCTAGCTAGGTGTGCTAGGGAAGTGTGCTAGCTAGGTGTGCTAGGGAAGTGTGCTAGCTAAGTGTGCTAGGGAAGTGTGCTAGCTCTCCCTCACTAGTCTGGTTTTCTAATTGGGCTGCGGGCTTGCTATGGGTTTGGGATTGGTTCAAGGATCAGCAACATCCAAAGCAACAATTGGAGCCTTATCAATGAGTCACCTCAAAATTGGGGTGTCTACAGCAATTCAACGGAGTCACCATACCAAACATCCCTAGGCTAGTGCTCCAAGGTGAACCTAAGTTCAGATACCAACTGTAACGACTCCCAAGTCGCTACTACCTAACCTGGCTACAAATTTCCATTTAATTATTTATTTTTATTTTTTTATCCAACAATTACACTAATAATGCAATTAAGGCTAAGTGCTCTCAACAATAAAATAAAACCACTAAACAACAGAAATAAAACTAAACTAACACTCACTTGGATCCTTAATGTGTTACGGTGTGACTCCTCCTATATGCACTAACAACCAACAGCTACTATCCTGCACTTGCCAAAACACTCAAAACAAAGCACATATGAGTGACCACTCAACGGTCATCCAGCACGCACCCCACCTACAACTCGGCAACCTACACTGAGGGCAACCAAGTACAGACATCACACCCGAATGCTGCCAAACCAAAAGGGCAATCTACCAACGTCCAACACACAAACACTGACATCCCTCTCGAATGCCGAAACACTAAACTAAACAGTCTACTACTACGCGGTAGGCCACAAAATCACAAAACCATGCCTTTAAAACCATTCTTTTCTTTTCCTTTTCAAAACCATGTGTATGCTCTTTCAAAATCTTTTATGCACGCTCAAGATGGCCACTCTTGCCAAGTCAAGCCAAAAAGCCACACCAAAGCACAACAACAGATCCTTTGCACTACACAACATGGTCCCCTCTAGGCCCAAGCACAATACCAAGCTACAGAGCCTCCGCTCCCAAACCATGAAGCCACCGCTCCTAAAACACTACTCCTAAATAGGCGCTAAAGCCACGGCCTCCTTTAGGCCCAGAGCCTGATTTCTTGAACCAGGACTATGCACAAAACACAAAAACAAGCACAAACAGTGTGTCGAATTGCCCAGTGCCAAGCAGACAACACTGGCCACAAGCAATCTACCGAGGAGTGACTACGGCGTCTGCACTACCACGATGTGTCAACCTATGAAGGAGCCACATCGTCCTGCAATTCTCCCACCTAGAGAACCCTCACAAAGCCAACACCCGAGCTTTAATGCTTACAGCGACAGTAGGAGTATCATACCTCCTCGTCATGCCACGAAACACCTCAATCCGGGGACCACAACCCTAGCCTCGAAACGACAGTCGAAGAGTGTCATACCTCCAAGACCCAATGAGCCTTAGCCTTAGGTACCTCGGCCCCCAATACAAACAAGAAACATTGGAAAACTCATTCCAAAACCATTTTCAAATATGTATGTTTCTCTTTCCAAAACCTTCTTTTTGGGGAAACCATTCAATATCTTTTAAAACATAGAAACACTGTGCCCAACAACGGCACGGAAACCAAAGGCCTAGTAACCATAAACAAAACACCGCCTTGACAACTCTCCTGTCATGTCCAAGCAAAAAGACTTTAGGAGCGTCTGGGTTCACAAATACCATGCTCAATCCATGACCATAACCCAAGAAAATACCAACAAAAAACAACCTTTGAGTGTCAAACCCACCCAGAAGACACCACAGCCACGTTCTATTGCCCAAGTGTAGGACACCTACTGGCTCGTGTCCCTTGGAAGCATAGTCAAATCGACTCAAACACTCGGAACGGTGCCACTAAATATTCCATTCCGTGCACCACACACAAAACCACATAAGCCCTAGACCTAAGGATGCTATCATTATCCCTAAAGTCCAGTCTAAACCATCTAGAAAAAGAACCTATTATTTCTAAATCATATCATCTTTTATTCTACCCGCACCCTAGGTGGAATCTTGCTAATTCATTTTAGGCAAACCCTACAATCATTCTAATGGTTATCCAAACCATTTATGCCATTATATTTATCTACCAAAATTAATATATATATTTATATATATACACATATATGTATATATATTTATATATATTAATCAAAACATAAAACATCTTAATACAGGATCAGGGCCTAAATTGACAAACCGAAATGGAACGGTCGACTGAACCTGGGCTCAAGGCACTAGATCGGTGGACCGAAAAACCACTCGATCGATCAAAAATCCCAGATTCGGTAGACCAAAAACGTTCGATCGACCGAACCAAGAATTCTGGCAACACCCAAGACTTCCAGAACAACAAACCTATCAAATTTGGTTGACCGAACCAAGGGTCAAAGGGACAGTCTACAACAAAAATGGTATATCGAAATAATTAGGCATGTCGAACTAGGCAACTGCAGGGCACCCCAAAATGGGACCCAAAGCTGAATCCTGCAAACCACCAATCCAAACCATGCAAACAATATATCAAATTGAAGATCTCGACGAGATCTTCCAAACCACACAAGAAACACAGAGATCCATCAAGCGGATCTCGAGAAATCAACAAAAAACACAGAAGGGCACTATTCACTCCAAACCATAAATATAGCCATAAATGGCCCACAAATGTATAGTAAATTCTAATAAAAATTACTATAATTACTAGCACACTATCATGCACCTATGGCACAAATTTGGAACAAAAAGAAAATCTATGGGATGCGTACCTTCACCGAAGGCATAGCGGCAACGAGTGGCGAACAGTAGATGACAGCACTCATCCTCCTACACGAGTTGCTCCTCTCCTCCTCCCCGTGACGGTGATGGCACGGCAGCGATGGCACTCCTCCTTCTCTTGGCCATCTCCCTCTCTCTCACTCAGCCTTCTCTCCCTCTCGCCTTCTCTCTCTCTTTCTCTCCCTCTCCCACGTGCGAAAGAAGAAGAAGGAAAGGGGTGGGGCCTGGGGAAGAGGAAAAAAGGAAAAGGAAGAACGAAAGAAAAGAGAAAAAAGGGAAGGAAAGAAAGGAAGCCGTAAGCACGAAACCAGACCACACAATCTTTCACGTCCACGTGACTCGTGCAAACTGAGATACTCCACCAAAGCATAGAGCGAACCCTCAAATATCCCACATGGGCCGGCACAACAATCGAACCACACTACACCAGAAAGGCCGAAAACCCACTAATCCAAGCATCAGACACTGCGAAAGTTGTGTTTCCCACTAAACATAGGGGACCCAACATCTAACAACCTAGAATTCCAATAAAATATCTAACCAAAACACCACTTCTAAAACTGGGTTGTTACAAGAAGCCTCTGGAATTGACATTTGCTTATTGATCAGGGCTCTTGTCTGTGGAGATCGCCGACCAAGCTTGCCTCCAAGCATTTTTTCTTTGTGTTAGACGTAGTGAATACTCCGTTTAACATCTTCTTGGTGGCTCCTGTACAGTTTCAACAAAATGTTATTTCCTCTCAGGTGTGCCTTGCTCTTAGTCCAAAGAAAGATAATAAATAGTGATGGACATGGATTGCTTGAGATAAATTTAGGTGGAGGATAATAAGTCTGACCTCAACTTTATTTGTCTAATTGAAAATGACCATTCTAGTGGAAAAGGTCAAAACACAACATGGGGTTGCAATTATCTAAGATTTTTGCATCATAGGTCATACATATTATCAATTTCATAAGATGGTGTTGGTTGGGTAGATTTTACCCTATTTTTCTACTTGATTTTTCATTTTCAATTTTTCATCATTTTTTTGTTTTTTTTTTTTTTTGGATTTTGAATTTTTGGTTTTCTATTTTTATTTGACATTTTTTTTGAATTGGTTTTTTTTGTATTTTCTATTTTTTTGGTTTTTTTATTTTCTATTTTTTAGCATTTTTTCATGAAGCTGGGAAAAAGAAGACTTCGTGAGTGGAAACCTTGATAATTGAAACCCTTGTGTATTCTCAAACCGAAAGACGCTTTAGACTTGCCTTGGTACTGATTGCTCCTAATCCTAGGTTCCTATCCCTTGCTTTTAAGTATGTAGTGCAAGGTGTGGGAAGAAAGGGGTAGTGTCCTATGCTGAGACTTTGGCTTGACTTGGAGTTCTAAACCCTCCTCTGACTCAAAGTCAAATCCTATTACGCTTTTGATTTTTTTTGTTTTGACTCAAGACACCTTCTTTGCTGTTGTCTTTTCATTCATTTCCTTTTGGACAGCTTCTTTGCTACCATCATTTCCCTTCTCTCTTTCTTTTCATCTATAGACAGCTTCTTTGCTGCCTTCTTTTCTTTTCTTTTCCTTTCTTTTTTTTCTTTTGGCAAGTGCCTACTCACTGAGATTTATGCTATGATAACGCACTTGCCAAAAGTCAGTGGTCTCACCCTCATTTTAAATATTCAGTCAAGAGATACTTATTATTGATGGACCGAATCACTTCTTTTATTTTGGATGCATTCCCCTCTTTCCGCGCTTCTAGGTTTGACCTTGGACATCTATTCAATCACAACTTACTAAGATTTACGCTAGGATAGAATGTCCGACTCGGAGATGTGTATGGACTTGTTATTTATGGATCGAAGGAGGAACTCTTGAGGACTTGCCTCCATCTCAGTGTCAAACCCTTAATCCCTTTTCCCACAAAGTGTTTGTGAGGTAAGGCTAAGGACGAGGTTCCTAGGTCTTGTGAGACAGCTGGTTCACAAGCTCAGATAGTCTATAAGCCTAGTATGCATGTCAACGGTAGCATCTTTTGAGGTGCAGTGCATTCCAAGGATGTTCAAGCCTAATGTTATCCTCTCTGGCAAACAATAGGCATTGCCTAGATATGCCTCTATCACCAAGTATGGACCTTCTCAGTTTGGTCTCAATTTCCCATGCTTCGTGTAGGGTTTCTTTCTCATTAAGTTTTTGCTTTACTTTTTTTTTAAACTACATGAAGGAAAAGGATGTATTATTTATGTATTTTCCACAAACAAAAGGAAAACAGGACAAGAAAAGTAAAACTTATTTACAATAGTTAGTGGGGGTTGCCCCTAGTGGAGTCTCCATCAGTAAAGGCATCTTTCCTCTATGGTTGATTAGTGATGAATTCAACTCAGAGGATCTTGCTCGTGGCTCCCTAGTTGGTGTCGAACACATAATTTGTACCTCATCCTGAAAGAGGAGGGCAACCTGATGGATGCACATAATGTTCTGTCCCTTGCATCACAAGCCATATTAGTTGAAGTATTTTTTCTGAATTTTGGCTTACGAGCATGGTTGACCCTGCTAATGCACGAAATCTATTTCTTTGGCATGTGCTCAAGGGACTTTAAGAGGCACCAGTTCATTGTAGGGATAAACCTTCCACTAGCTGATGTATCGAGAGGCCTAGGTGGATGAGTGGACGTACAGTTTCTTGATGTAAGAAGGTACAACAAGCTCATTTTCTGCCCCTAGCTTAGTTGAGTCAACAATATCTAGGTTAGATGGTACAAACATCAACTCTTTCTTTAGCACGGGTGCTGGCATTGACATGGGCTCTAGCACAAGCATTAGCATTGGCTCTAGCTCTAGCTCGAGTGTAGGCTCTGGTATTGGCATTGGTTCTAGCATTGACTTTGGCATTGGTGCGGGCTCTCGCATTGGCTCAGGCTCTAGCACTGGCTTTGGCTTTGGTTTGTCTTTTTTGAAAATGTCCAACAGATTTCGATTGCCTTGCAAAAGTGGTGCCTTGCTTGAGTGTGTTGGAAGTTGCAGCCTTAGTGTTGGTTGAGCTTGCTGTATTCTTAGCACTTGTACAGTCACTGGCTCTTGGTATTGTACTGACTGGATTGGAGCTTACCATTGACAAGGGATAGGTCATGATTGCCTCCATGGTTGCCTCTTGTTACCACGATAGTTTGTCACGTCCCGAATTTTCCACGATAATTTAAAATAATTTAAATTACGAGAAAATTAAAGCTAAACAAAAAATATCTAACTACCAGGAACCTGTGTGTGTGGCTACAAGACTCCAGACTATATACACTACGCTAAACCTCTGCATGACTGCACCTGCAAACCAAAAACACGAGGAAAACGCATAAGTGACGGAGGTCACCCAATACGCACCCTAAGAAAATCGCGGAAAGCAAATCATAATTAATTTTTCCTTTAAATTCTTTTAGCAAATCATTTTCACAAAACCTCACAAACTAGGCCCACACAGGCCAAAACTACAACTGGAGCTCTACTAGTCCAAAACCACAAGCAAAGGCCCTCAATGGCCAAAACCACACATAGTGAGTCGGGAAGCCCGACGCCAGACAACCAAACTCTGGCCACACGCAATCCGTCGAGGAGCTACCACGGTGTTCTGCACTGCCACGGTGATGGCCACCCTGTGTAGGAGCGTTCACCATCCCACGATTCTCCCTCTTTAGAGAACCCTCAAAAAGCCAACACCCTCCCTGGGAAGGTTGTCCTGTCTCTCAGGACTCTACCAGCAATAGGACATGTGTCCCACCCATACTGGCCACCATAGGATACGCCTCTTCACGACGTCCTCCACACACAGTGCTCATGAGGGAGTGTCATACCACCACACCTGACGACACCCGAGCCTCAGTGCTTACAGCGATAGTAGGAGTATCATACCTCCCCGTTATGCCACAAGATACCTCAACCAGCGGACCACAATCCTAGCCTCGAGACGACAGTCAAGGAGTCTCATACCTCCAGAACTCGATGCCCCTCAGCCACAGGTATTTAGGCCCTCAACCTCGACTAGGGAGTCGTGCCCGACCACCCAAGAATGTCGTCACATTCCCTGGTCCCGACGATACGGTCCCACACTATCTCGACCCGCACACAGAAAACTAGAAAAATCATTTTCCAAATCTGCCAACTCATCTCTTTGAAATCATTTTCAAACCATTTTCATATCTTTGAAAACTATTCCAAAACCTCGGTAAAACGGCAAATCAGGTGTCCCAAGGGACCACCACTGACAGCCCACAATCCCACTCAATGGAACAAAACAAACCAATCCGAAAACTCTCGGAAATCATATCTTATAAAAGCATTTGGGCCCAGATTTGGCATGCCGAAAACCTGTGGTTCAGTAGACCGATTTGGGTCGATCGACCGAATCAGGTCAACTGTCAATACTTAGGCAAAATTGATATACCGAAAATGGTTCGGTCGATCGAAATCTCCTGATTCGAACGACCATCCAAAATCGGATAATCGAATTCCGACTAGAGGACCAAAACTGACAGAAAAATGGCATACTGAAACGGTTCAGTATGCCGAATTCAACGAAAAACAGAAAACAACCCAAACCCTACTGTTTGAAATCGCCCAAAGTGAGAGCTCCGATCGTACCCCCCAAACACCCACCAAAAATCTTGCATAAAACCAAGATGTAGACCCTCGACTCTACTCCAAATCCCAACAAACAAAACCAAAAACCATTCACAATGCATCAAGATATAGAATCGCAAAGACATAAGGGTCAAAATGACCCAAAACTCAACCACTGGCATAAATGCCCATAAATCTACCATAAATTCTCATAAATTCACAATAAATTCTAGGAATGCAAATTTAGCTAAATTTCAGGCAATCCTATCAATTTCTACCATTTTCATGCTCTCTATTACAAGGGTCGGAGAGGTGCACCTGTAATGCGCGTCCCGGCAATTCTTCAGCCAACTCCGGAGACCACGACCACGCCGGGGCTCACGTGACCACAGAGGTACAAAACTCGAGCTCCACACACCACCACGAGCCTCCGCACACCTCCGTCGTCCCTTGAGCACACCAAACAGAGGGGGGAAATGCAGAGAGGAGAGAAACAGGGGAGGGAGAGAGAGAGAGAGACGGGAGGGAGGTGGAGTGAGTAGAGGGTGATGGAACGAGTGGAAAGGGAGGAGGAGGAAGAGAAGTGGCTTGCTTGAGACGGAGGAAGACGCATGGAAAAGGAGAGAGGAGAGGTGTAGAGGAAGAGTCATCGGTCACGCATATAAATATGCGGTGCCCCCAAGGTGGTAGTTGCATGCATGCATGCACAGTACAACCACCGGCCTACTGCTCGAGCTAACAACTGCATCGAACTCTCCCACCAACTGACCCACAATGTGGGCCCCACACAGACCCCACACCTGGGCCCACACACACAGTGCCACAATGCACAGTGCCAACTACGCACAAGGACACGCAATGGAAGCCAGCCCACGAGGTCCAAGCCCAAAAACACAAAACTACACAACGAGCCTCAGAACAGTAACACCCGTCCAAGAATAAATTCATTAAAATGTAAATAATTAAAAAAATGAATTTTACAGGTGTTACATAGTTGCTGCCCTTGCTTCCTTGAATTCGATTGATAGTGATTTGATTGATGTCATCGATATTATCTTCAAGTAGTTGTGGTTCTTCCTTCCATATTGAATTCATGGATATTCTCCCTGACTGATGTCGTTACCTCGTATAATGCTGAAATGGATGGGCAGTAGGTGCTAACAAGTCCTTTCTTCATTGGTCCTATGGTTTTTGCTATTAACTATTGGACCATTTGTTTCTCTAGGATTATCAAGCCTCATCTGAAGGCCTTGTCTCTTTACCGGTTAGCATAAGTGAATCAATCTTCATTGAGCTTCATCATTTCCTTTGCCAAGTCAAGGAAGATCGGCTTTGGATCAATCTTATGCTGGTAATTGAGTAAGAAGTTCTCTTGGATTTGCTCGAAGCTGCTCAATTCTTCCTTGCTCAATGACATGAATCACTCCATGGGCCACCCTTCAAGGATTAGAAGAATAGGTAGATAAGGAGTCCCAAGTCATGGCAATAAGGCACGGCCTCCATTTGGAATCTCACAAGGTAGCTCTGAGGATTCGTGGCTCCATTGAGTTTGGGAATCCTTGGATACTTAAATCCTAAAGGTAATCGGATAGGAGGGAACTTGCTCATATCGAAAGAAGACGGAGTTTGAGTGTGTACTCCAAGCACATTAAGCATCTTCCTCATTTCTACTAAGTTATCAAGCCCACCTTGAGCTTGAGAGGTGGAAGCTTGATTGACATGTGGCTCAAAAGGAACTTGATGATGAAAATTCCAATCTGACTGATCGAGGAAAACTGGGTTAACTCTTTCTTTATATTCATCATGTGGCAGCTTCTGTAGTTGCTCAAAGAACAAAGGGTTGGCCTTTGTTCGTAGTCCTCTATTTGGGTCGTTTCCATGCTCCTAGTATTCGGTATCCGATGGTGCATTTCTAGGCCGTCCTTGGTATAGACCTTCAAGGATGTGGTTTGCAACAGGTCTTTGTAGTCCTTCACCAGGGAGGTGTTGACTTTGTGAAGATTACTATTTTGTTGCAACAGGTTCTTCACAGGTCTTCGTAGTTCTTACCGGGTGAGCCCAAAAGAGTAATTTCTGCTCTCAAGGCCCTATCATCATCTGGCAAGAGGTAGTGTGGGCTATTTGGCCTGTGTGACAGTTTCTACTTCACCTGTGGTCGAGATTCAGAACTTGTCGGTGGTGCGGGAATACCCTGATGTTTTTCCAGAGGAATTGAGTGGAATGTCATCGCACAGGGATGTGGAGTTTGTGATTGATTTAGTGCCAAGATCAGGTCCTATTTCCAAGGCTCCGTACAGGATGGCACCCGCTGAATTAAGGGAGTTAGGAATCAGCTGCAGGAATAAATGGATAAGGGATTCATTCGTTCCAGTATTTCACCGTGGGGAGCACCGGTTCTGTTTGTTAAGAAAAAAGGATGGTTCACTTCGGCTCTGCATAGACTACCAGATGTTGAACCAAATTACTGTAAAGAACAAGTATCCACTGCCAACGATCGGCGATTTGTTTGACCAATTGCAGGGAGCATCAGTGTTTTCCAAGATAGACTTGAGATCTGGATACCATCAGTTGAGGATTAGTGAGCCAGATGTATAGAAGACAACCTTTCGTACCCGTTATGGACATTATGAGTTTTTGGTGATGCCATTTGGGTTGACAAATGCTCCAGCTGCTTTTATGGACCTGATGAATAGGGTGTTCAGGCCCTCTTTGGATCAGTTTGTGGTCATCTTTGTGGATGACGTTCTAGTGTATTCTCCAGATGTTCACACTCACTGGAGGCATTTGAGGATCGTACTGGAGACACTGAGGCAACATCAACTTTATGTCAAGTTCTCCAAGTGTGAGTTTTGGCTGGAGGAAGTGTCCTTCCTTAGTCATATCATTTCAAGGGAAGGCTTTAAGGTAGATCCAGCCAAAGTTGAGGTTGTGAGTAGTTGGACCAAACCGAAGACAGTAACTGAGATTAGAAGTTTTCTCGGCCTGGCAGGTTATTACAGGAGATTTATCCAAGATTTCTCCAAGATTGCTGCACCATTAACCAGACTGACCAGAAAGGAAGTGCACTTTGCTTGGGATTGGCAGTGTGAGGAGAGCTTCAATGAGTTGAAGACTCGTCTGGTATCAGCCTCAGTTTTGACTTTGCCCTCTGGGAGTAGCGGTTTCACAGTCTATAGTGAAGCATGTGGTACTGGTTTGGGGTGTGTGCTGATGCAGCTTAGTAGGGTGGTGGCGTATGCCTCATGCTCGTTAAAAGATAATGAGAAGAATTATCCCACCCATGATTTAGAAATGGCAACTGTTGTGTTTGCCCTGAAGATTTGGAGGCATTATTTGTATGGAAAACAGTTTGAGGTGTACACAAATCATAAGAGTCTGAAGTACATCTTTACTCATAAGGATTTGAACCTGAGACAGAGGCACTGGGTGGATTACATCAAGGATTATGATTTCAGTCTGTTATACCACCCATGGAAGGCAAATGTGCTTGCAGATGCCCTAAGCAGACGCACTCATGTCATAGCTAGCCTGATGATTTGTGAATGGAAATTGTTAGAGGGACTAGTGGAGTGCAAGCCTCGGAGACAGTCTCAGGGAACCGCCAGAGTAATGTTGGCCAATTTGTTTGTTCGCCCGAGGATGATCGAGGCGATTGTCACAGCTCAGCAATATGATTCTTTTGTATCAGATATCTGGAAGAAGTTGGAAGCTCGAAATGCCCCTCACTTTTCAGTTGTGGTAGATGGTGGGTTGAGGTACGATTTGAGATTATATGTACCTCAAATAAAAGAAATCAAGAACAGTCTACTAGATGAAGCTCACCGCTCTAGATGCACTTTTCATCCAGGAAGTACCAAGATGTATAAAGACCTGAAAAGGAATTTTTGGTGGCCTGGGATGAAGAGAGAAATTGCTGAGTATGTGGTGAAGTGTGCAACCTACCAGATGGTGAAAATAGAGCACCAGAAGCTCAAAGGGACTTTGCAACCTCTAGACGTTCCAGTATGGAAATGGAAAAATGTGTCGATGGACTTTGTGACGGGTTTGCCACGAACCCTAAGAAAGAATGATACAGTTTGGGTGACAGTGGATCGCCTTACAAGATCGGTACATTTCTTGCCAATGAGGGAGAATCTTCCTTTAGCAAAGCTGACAAAATTGTATGTGGTGGAGATTGTGAGATTGTATGGTGTCCCAGTGTCTATTGTGTCTGACAGAGACACGAAGTTTACATCGAGGTTCTGGGGAGCCCTACAGGAGGCTTTTGGCACGGTGCTGAACTTTAGTACTACCTTTCACCCCCAAACGAATGGCCAGACACTAAAGGACATGCTAAGGGCGTACGCCTTAGACTTTGGTGGTAGTTGGGAGGATCACTTACCTTTGATCGAGTTTGCATATAACAATAGTTACCACGCCAGTATTGGTATGGCACCATATGAATCATTGTATGGCAGACCCTATAGGACACCCACTTGTTGAAATGAGGTGGGTAAGAGACAATTAGTTGGGCCTGAGATCGTACAACAGTACGAGGTCAAGGTAGATCTGATCAAGAAGAGGTTGTTGTCTGCCTAGAGTTGGCAGAAGAGCTATGCAAATAGGAGGCGGAGACCTCTGGAATTCGAGGCAGGAGACTTCATATTCCTGAAGGTACCACCAACCAAGGGTGTGATGCGGTTCGGTAAGAGAGGCATGTTGAGCCCAAGATACATTGGACTGTACCAGATTACTAAGAGGGTTGGTGAGGTGGCATATAGACTAGATCTGCCTCTAGAGTTGGCTGGTGTGCACAACACCTTTCCTGTATCTATGTTGAGGAAGTGTGTAGACACCCCGATTTTGAGGTGACTCATAGATGAGCTTTCTAGATGTTGCTTTGGATGTGGCAAACATAACCTCATTAGCTAAATCGACCACAAACCTATAGCAGGCCCGCAGCCCAATTAGAAATCCAGACAAGTAGGGGAGAGCACCGACCTAGAGCACCAATGTGGAGCACCTGTTTGGAGCATCGAGAAGGAGCACTACAGTGGCACACCTAGCTGGAGCACTAGGCTGGCACACCTACCTGGCGTGCAGCCATTTCTCACACTGCTGGCTGCTGGCTTTCCACCTCCCATGGCTGTTACCTCCTCCAACGAATATGCCTTGGAATCTTCCCAGGCTCCTCGTTTACGAGGCTCCTTGCATCCTCTAGGAGTTACCCTTAGGAAATCCTATATAAGGAACCCTATAGGAAACCATTAGTGTAGACACCCCGATTTTGTGGTGACCCAGAGATGAGTATCCTTATGTTGCTTTGGATGTGATCAGCCCTTGAACCAAGCCCTAAACCCATTAGCCAGAGCCCCAATCAAAATATCTGAGCTGGGTTGGTGCACCAAGTTGGCGCACCAAGCAGGCGCACCAACTAGGCGCACCA
>JAMKQA010090343.1:0-10016 GCA_024699735.1 Posidonia australis
ATTAGATTAACAATCAACCACAATGATGCATCGTCCCTCAAAATAGCTAATTTGAGGGAGGATGCAACTGAACCGGGTCCTATATATATATATATATATATATAAATAGATATTTAACTGGATATCTAAATACTCTATTACATTACTCAATATAAAACAACTCTATAACCTCAACCCGCTCCCTCAAGTTGGAGCATATATATTTATCATGCTCAGCTTGTTACAAAGAAAATCATATGTTGGAACACTAAGTCACTTAGTAAAGATATCAGCACACTAATCAGAAGACTTTGTGTAGGGAATTGATATAACTCTTTACATCACCATTTCTTGAATAAAATAACAGTTTACCTCTATGTGTTTGGTGTGCTTATGGAAAGTGGGATTGTTAGCAATATAAATGGTTGCCTGGTTGTTACAGTATATGGGTATAGGTGCAGTAGTAGGAAGGTCTAAGTCAGTTAGATGAGAATAAAGCCACATCATCTCACAAGCAGTCTGAGGTATAGATCTATACTCAATTTCTGCACTAGATCGGGAGATAACACTTTGTCTTTTGTTTCGCTACATAACTAGGTTACGCATAACATATGTGTAATACACAGAAGTAGACTTCTTATCTCCTTTATCTCCTGCATGCATAGTCAGAGTAGACTTCAATTTGCAAATGACCATTCTTCTTGTAGACTAATCCTTTGCCTGGAGTCTCCTTAATGTAAGACAACACCCATAAGACTCCTAGCTAGTGTACGATCTTTGGTCCCTGCATAAACTAAGGATTCCTACAACATATGCAATGTCTGGCCGAGTGACAATGAGATAAATCAACTTCTTAATTAGCCTCCTGTACCTGTCAGCATCCTCCAACAAGGGTGAAGAGTTGTCCTAGAAGTCTAAGTTCTGATCAAAAGGAATAGTCTCAGACGTACATCCCAAAAGTCCAGTTTTCTGTAGGAATCTAATGCATATTTCCTCTGTGATAATGTCATTCTGTCTCCAACAAAGGTAAACTTAATACCTGAGAAATATTTAGGTCTATTCATGTCCTTGGTTACAAAGTACTCCTGCAGATGATTTTTCGTCTCCTGAATATTAGTAGTATCACTGTCTGTCACCAGAATATCATCCACACATATAGCTAGCAAAACACAGCAACTTTATGTTCACCTGTAGAAAACAGAATGATCTACAGCACAATGACGAAAACCACAAGTGGAGAAATGTTGTTGAACTTCTTAAACCAAGCTTGTGGATTCTGCTTTAAATCATAAATAGCTTTCCTGAGTAGACACACCTGATTTTCCTCTTAAACAACATAATCAAGAGGTTGTTCTATATGTATTTGCTCAAAAAGATCACTATACAGAAATGCATTCTTTACATCTAATTGGCAGAGTTTCCAAGATTTATTGATGGCCACAGACAGAATAACCCTGATGGAGTTCAATCTAACAATAAGAGGGAATGTCTCAGAATAATCAATGCCATATTCTTATGTAAACTTCCTTGCTACTAGGCGCATTTTGTACCAGTCCATCATACCATTTGGTTTATATTTGATGGCGAACATCTACTTGCAAGTAACCATATTGGTTCCCTCTGGTCCAGGAACTAGTGTCCATGTCCCACGAGACATAAGAGCCTGCATTTCTTCATCTATAGTTGTTTTTCACTGTGGTACTAGATTTGTTTCTCGGTAATTCCTGGGAATTGATTCAGAAGAAATAGACAAGGTAAATGTATGAAAGGAGGGATAAAGGCGATCATAGGTAACAAAATGAGATAGGATGTGCATTTGAGGCACATGTATCTTTCCTGATGACAATAGACAAGTGAAGGTCTGTAGATGGTAAAGAGAACTTAATTGTGGGAGGACGTGATCGTCATTGATATATCTGCAAAGTACCAGATATCTCGGTTCCTGTAGTGCGGGCATCATTAACATTAATCTCCTTAGGCTCAACAATAGAAGGCAAAGGTATACTCTTAGAGATCGAAGTAGGATTACTAAAGAAGCTTTGGTTCTCAAAGAAGGTAACATCAGCTGATATATGATATTTCTTGGTAGTAGGAATATAACAATGATAACCACGCTAAGTACGAGAGTATCTTATGAACATACAACGAACAGACTTCGGAGCAAGTTTATTCAGGTTTGAAATTAAATTCTGAACAAACGCAACACAACTAAACACTGTAGGAGTAAGAGGAAAAATATTTACATTAGGGTAAAGTCTCCTCAAGGAAATGTTCCCTCCAAGCGGGGTGGACGACATGCGATTGATAAGATATGAGGCAGTCAAGACAACATCAGACTAGAGGTACTTGGGAACATACATGTCAAACAGGAGTGATCGAGCAATATCAAGTATGTGACGATGTTTATGTTCAGCCACCTTATTTTGTTGACATGTTTATGGATAAGAGGTTTGCTGTATAACACCAAGAGATTCATAGTAATGGCATAGACTTGTCTGGGTGAATTCCAAAGTATTGTCAGTGTGAAGAATTTTTGGATAAACAAAAAACTGATTCTTTATTTTCATGAAAAATTTCTTAATAATGTGAAGTACATTGACTCTGTCTTTTAAAAGATACATCCAAGAAACACCTGAAAAGTTATCAATAAAGATAATATAATATCTATGGTCAGACATAGAAGGTGTTCTGACAGGACCTCAAATGTTATAATGAACCAAATCAAAAAAACTTTAACTCCTAATTAGACGTAGACCACGAAAGATAATACGATGGTGCTTACCTAACTCATACGACTCATACTGAAAAGAAGAAATAGATAACAAAGGAAGAGCCTGCTGTAGTTTCTGATGAGACGGGTGACCCAATCGACGATGCCATATGATGGATTTAATGATGCAAGGCTTTGAGGTATCTCGTCTTTGACAAGCAGGTAAATTCTTTGGCTTTTGTTACGTTCCAAATCAATCATCTTCTCTGTCTGCAGGTCCTGAAAGGTACAGTGAAAGGAAAAGAATGTCACACAATAATTCAGATTTTTTGTAATGGCGTTAATAGTACCTTGTCTAAAGTTAACTGAGTCATAGCACGAATAGTGCCTTGTTTATAAACACGACAAGTTTGACCATCAGCAATAGATACAGATCTAATATCAGGTAACTAAGATATATGAGAGTAAAGATCACGACTACCTGTCATGTGAGAAGATGTTTCTGAATCAATGATTCCAGATTTGTCCCTAAAGGCAAATAAATCAGATATACCTAAGGTGGATGTAGTAGCATGAGATGCAATGATAGGGACAAACTGAGCCTTTCTCTGAAAGAACTGAGCATACTCCTCCTAAGAAAGTATCACTGGTTGTGTACTAGTAGTGGGAGTATTTGCAGATATATGTGGCATCTCTGTAGAAGTCTGTGTTCATTATGGCTTTCTAAACTTTTCCTAGTAATGATCAAATCTGTGGTTAGTACGACCACAGTGCTCACATGGAGTCCGATCTCTACCATTAGCTCGTCCTTGACCTCCTCCTCGGTCAGAACTGCAACCACGGTCACGACCACGAGTAGCCATGGCAGAATGATAAGAAGTAGATGTAGATACACCTGTAAAGACACGAAGAACCCTAGCAAATGTATTCTCCAGCTTCAGAGTAGAATCTGCACCAAGAATCTGACTCCAAATTTGAGACGAGATGTTCGGAGTCAATCAATAAAGATAGGCTGCCACTGCGAGCTCCTCACGATAGCGACGCATCGTAGTGATATCAGATGTAAGAGGTTGATACAAGTCAAGCTCATCTAGAAGAGCCTGGAGTGCACCAAAGTGATCTTGTACAGAACTGTATTTCATCTTCAAGGTAAAAATATGCTCGTAGATCTCAAAGACCCGAGAAATGTTCTTCTCATATCCATACATCTTTTTTAGGGTATCCCAGATGTTTTTGGCAAGACGAAGGATCATGACACTACGTACAACCGTAAGTTCCATACTATTCATCAACTAGGAGACAATAACTGAATCATCTGCAAACCAGTCTTCATAGGTACCATCCTTTGCATCAGGTGGAGATTGAGTCAGATGCTTAAGCTTGCGGTGAACAGCCAGGAATGTCATAAAACTCTATGACCATAATAGGTAGCTCTTCTCATTTAATTTTTTTGAGATACCACTCAAGTTCTTGACTAGTGATTCTCTAGTGGTCATGTTGAATAATAGAAATCAGATCTGAAACAAGTGTTATCAAGGTACAAAAAAAAAAAAAACCAAAAGCCTCCAAAAGATAACAAATAGGTGGACAACAAGAAACACTCTTAGTAGTTGCAGAATAAAGAAGATATGTTCTACCTATTAGACATACACTAGTAGTAGTAATAGCCACCGGATCCTTCCTGGTGGTAGTAGGAATAGTCTTCTACACATCACTCACATATAGGTGTGGATAGGAGGTGGCAGCAGAGGCTGTCGGTGAGAAGGGAAGGGCTGAGAGCCCCTTAGATCAGCTGGACAGGCCTTGAAAGGGCTTGTCGGCGAGATTCAGGGGCCCAGAAGGGCCTGACGGCAGCTGGGAGGCTTACTGGAGGGGCTTTCGGTGCAGGAAAAATGTCCTAGAAGGGGTTGGCAGCACAGGGAAGACGACATGGCTTGATTGCAGGCGAGAGGAGGAGGCGCAGGAGGCTTGAGATGGTGCAAGAAGCTGGGAGGCGTGGGGAGATGGCTTGAACAGGGGTCACCGGTGTTGGAGATGGCCGGAGGGGGTGCTACTGACGCTGGAGAAGGTAGTTGGAGGTGGGTGTGCTAGGGTTTCCTTCCTAGGCTCTGGTTCCATGTGCAGAGAGGAAAAGATAATCTCTATGTTAATACTAGGGTAGCAAGATACATATATATAGGATAGGGATAAATGGATATTTAACTGGATATGCAAATACCCTATTACATTACTCAATATAATATAACTCTATAATCTCAATAGACCATACGAGCGACATTCTTCTACGTACTATTTTTTGTGAGGATATAACGACACAATTATCAACAAACCAATTTTTATAAGTTGCATCCTTGACATTTGGAGGGTTATGTATGAGGTGTTGGATCTTTCGGTGGACACTAATGAAGGTCTCAAGGACTTGAGACCACAAGAAGTAATTATTGCCATTCAATTTTACTGAGGTATTGCTGAGATTCTTCACAAATAACTCACAAGACATCAAGGAGGATCCATATCTTTAACAAACAGTACAAATCAGCGATAGACTGGTCTGATTGGCACAGAAAATGGCAGCAACAGATTTGAAAAACACCATACAGCATGTGTCCAAGTCACACAGTGGAAATAAAGACACTTAGGACACACACACAATCTTAGAGCCTTCAACACATCATATGTAGTAGTAGTAGCTTAGAACATGACATAGGAACCACCGAAGAGGTTGTATAAGACTGCCTGTAGCCCTAGAATAGGACTGACAGTCGACGAATTGAAGAGGAGAGAAGAGAAGTGGCCGTCAAGTGCTACAGTGATTCCAGTAGCGCTATAGAAACTCCAGTAGGCCGTTACAATATTCCAGCGATGGGTGGCAGGTGGGAGGATGGTGGTTAGGGTTTCTCAACCTTGCTGTGGTGGCAGGTGGGAGGATGGTGGTTAGGGTTTCTCAACCTTGCTGTGGTGCCATGTTAGAGATTAGAGAGAATAATATTGTATATATTATTATTAGAAGAGGGATTACATATATATAGGTATGACTAAACGGTATCCTAATACATGGATATCCAATAATCCATATAACGCCTATATAATATAAGATATAACTAATAATATCTCTAACAGTGATTTTATCATTGTTTTAGAAATCATCATTTTATCTAGCCTTTTCTTCATTCAAAGTGTTTAGTATGTAAATGACGAGAAAAATGTTCATACTAATGAGTTGTGTTTCTTTTTTTCAGATTGGCTTCTACACCAGCAATGTTCAACAGCACTCTAACGGAAAATGAGGATTTCTTTTGCCCAGTTGATGGATCCATAATGATAACAGGTATATTTAAAATTTTATAGTTTGTACTGAAAAGAAGAAAACAATCTCTTGGGCTTAACCTTGCTTGCAGGATGTGAAGTAATATGACTAAAAGTTAAGGTCACATTTCTTTCTGTTAATATGTTTCTCGAATTTAACCAGTGATTTTTTGGTCATATAGAGAATAACAAAAAGATGATTGAAACTTGAAAGATATCAGATTCATATGACTCTGTAAGATGGTTGACAAGTGATTAAACAACCACAAGATGGTGTACTTAACTGGACTTTTTTCTTCTTATTGAAGATATTTGGAGTAGATGATGGATGAGATATAAATGGCAACATTGTATTACAACATATAAGCTGATCATTTTCTGTATTTTTCTATCATATCTATGGGACAATGTTTAAGGGTAGTTATTTAGTGCTATAATTATCCTTCACATTGTTTGTCAAATTAAAGTAATGAGTTTTATCGTATTAAAAAAGGCAACAACTGTTTTATGAAGTGAATTTTCTATGATCTTCTATATTGAAAAACAGCCAGCCATCTTCCCTACAATCGCAATGGATTCAAATTTTTCACAAATTCTGGAGGGCTAGAGAAAAATGACATCAAGGACATACTAGAACGTTCTGCAAATATATACGAGAAATTCTCAGCTGGAAATTCAACAGAATCTGACAAAGCTTCTGTAAAAAGAGTGAACTACATGGAAGTGTACTCATCAGATCTTGTAACAGCAGTTCGTAAATCTGCAGGAAATATAGGTATTTTATCTATTGAGCTTGTTTGCCTGTTTACATTTTTTTTAGTTGGATAATCTGGTATCTTCGTGATCAAGGAACATCCTGATAACCTGAGTTTAAATGTGTAGATCATATTTCCCATTATTTTGTACTTTGTGGACTTCGGTTTACTGAGCATAAGTTTTATACTTATATTCATTACTATTTATATTGAAATGCAGTCTGTAGAATATTAGTAAGTGCTTTCAGACAGTGATGGTAGCACAGAGACTGAGACACCTATTTCTTTATGTCTGCTCTACGGCACCTTATTTTATTTGGGTTATTCCTTGATAATTTATTAGACTAAATTGGATTGGATGTCTAGACCAGATCACCTGTCTGGACCATCATCACTTGGTCCACAGATTATTCATTGGTGTGTTACTGTTGCACAATTCTGCTCTTTTCTTAGTGATTGCCTATAAATGTTCCAAAAAGTGCTGCAAGTGGTTTCCTTCTGCTAAGTATGTTGTCCTTGATTTTCAGAGAGGCCGCTTGAGGGGTTCCACATAGTTGTTGATGCAGGGAATGGAGCTGGAGGATTCTTTGCTGTAAGTAACATTTTTTCCCAAATTCACAGAGATAAAATGTGACTGGTGAAAGCTTGGTAATTACCGCTTTTCTCATCGCATGCACACACATGTTGATGTTGTGTTTATTTGATTCTTTAAGGGCTTACTTGAACATTGTATTATTATGCACATCTTCTATTTTTTGATGCATGTCATGCATTACAGTGAATTTTTATCTTGAGTGAACAATTACTGGATATTATAAGTAATGATTTTAGGTTTTGCTGTCTTTGTTGGTGACTTGCTCAGGGAAAAGTCCTTGAACCTCTTGGAGCAATTACTACAGGAAGCCAGTTCCTGGAACCTGATGGTAATCTATAGTAATGAGTATTTTCAAGAATGTCCTTTATGTTGTAGTTTAAAGGTTGTACTCAACTACTTGGGATTTTAAGAGGCTGTTCATTATCAGGTATGTTTCCCAATCATATCCCAAATCCTGAAAACAAAGCTGCAATGAGGGCCATAACCCAGGCTGTCAAAGAGAATAGTGCTGATTTGGGTATTATCTTTGATACAGATGTTGACAGGTGTAACTATCTTCCTTTACAATTTTGTAATACATAGTCGTCACTCTCCTAATTCACTTTTTTTGTTAGGTCTGCTGCCGTAGACTCTAGCGGCTGGGAGTTCAACCGCAATAGGTTGATTGCCTTGATGTCTGCTATTGTTCTTGAAGAAGTAAGATTTCTTGAGCATGCCAATTTACCACTGTTATTTATTTTATGTTCATCGTAACCACTTATTTTCTTGTGCATGTGCTTCATCTAGCATCCTGGCACCACTATTGTAACAGACAGTGTCACTTCAGATGGGTTGGCTGCATTTATTGAAAAGAAACTAGGTAACAAACAATTTAAATTTTTTTCTCATTTTATTTTTCTATTTTAGTTTTTCCACTTAAAGCAGTTTTTTCATTCCGTTCTAAGGAGGGAAGCATCGCCGTTATAAAAGAGGATACAAAAATGTCATTGTTGAAGCAAGTCGCCTGGTGAGATATGAATTTCGTTGTTTTCATTTGTTGATGCATTGGATGTTTTTGGTTCTTTTTCCTCACAAAAAATGGTTCTTAGAATTTTGAGGGAGTTGTTAGTATCTGTAGCTCAGTAATTGTTGTAAAAATAATGCTAGTCTGACATTAAAAATGATTGTAATTTGATCTATACTTAAGTCTGGGTTTAATTGTGTAAACTGCTTTGCACTCTATTCTGTTTCTGGTGTTTTTTCTTTCAAGGCTCATTTGAAAATACAGTGGAAGAATTAATTATCTGTATGAGTCCATATGAGCTGATAAAATAGAAGTGGTAAAAGAAGTCTCAAGTTTTGTTGTTATTTTCTGCAAATATAGCTTGCATTTTGTATACTCGAAATTCTTTTATTGTTATTTTATACTTGTTTATATCTCTAAGCTAATCGTGTAAGACCGTAATTCATGAGCAATTCAGAAGTTAAGACTCTAATTGTTGGACATTTTATACTCATTGAGTAATATAGTATTCATATCAAAGCTCATACTCTTTAATCTTGCTACTCTTGGCACTAGAATTTTCCTCATTAAAGCAATCCGATGGTCTGTTCTGGCATTCTAGCATGCAATGCCTTTATTTGTTACTCCTATATAGTAATTGAAAGAAATGTTGACCTATACCAGGATTCAATTGGTGACGAGTCACATTTGGCTATTGAAACCAGTGGACATGGTGCTCTGAAAGAAAACCATTGGCTTGATGATGGTGCATTTCTCATGGTACATGTTTGCTTATGGTCAATATAACTATTATGCTTCCTTTTTGCATATGCATTCTGTTATGAAAAACAGATTCTAAAAGTTCCTTACTCTATAATGTATCAAGCCCATGGCATGCTGCAATACTTGCCTAATACTTCTGGGTAATTTCCATACAGAATATCCTTGATTTCAAAGTTTGGTTTGTGCTCTGGATACTAGGTGTTCAGTATATATATTGATGCTACGTGCTTGATATCTTTCTGGGTTATATTTTGAAGATCAAATTCTTTATATAATCTTAGAACCTTTCAATTTAAAGTTAAGAGTGCAATAAGAAGCATTAGAATGGGTTAATAGGTAAATCAATGGCCAATACATGATTTTCCTTCTTTTGCCATATTATTGTAGTTTGTGTAAGAAATGGGATCACATATATTTTTATTTAGTCCTTCATGTTAGAAATGCTTAATAGGTAAATCAATGGCCAATACATGATTTTCCTTCTTTTGCCATATTATTGTAGTTTGTGTAAGAAATGGGATCACATATATTTTTATTTAGTCCTTCATGTTAGAAATGCTTAATAGGTAAATCAATGGCCAATACATGATTTTCCTTCTTTTGCCATATTATTGTAGTTTGTGTAAGAAATGGGATCACATATATTTTTATTTAGTCCTTCATGTTAGAAATGCTTAATAGGTAAATCAATGGCCAATACATGATTTTCCTTCTTTTGCCATATTATTGTAGTTTGTGTAAGAAATGGGATCACATATATTTTTATTTAGTCCTTCATGTTAGAAATGCTTAATAGGTAAATCAATGGCCAATACATGATTTTCCTTCTTTTGCCATATTATTGTAGTTTGTGTAAGAAATGGGATCACATATATTTTTATTTAGTCCTTCATGTTAGAAATGCTT
>JAMKQA010090344.1:0-12381 GCA_024699735.1 Posidonia australis
TTAGAGTTTTTGGTTGCAAATGCTTTATTATCAATACAAAAGACAATTTAGATAAGTTTGACTCAAAATCTGATGAAGGTATCCTTTTAGGATATTCTACAAGAAGCAAGGCATATAAAATTTACAATAAAAGAACCTTAACCATAGAAGAGTCTATACATGTAGATTTTGATGAAAATTCAACTAAAATAATCAATGAAGACGATGAACTTGAAATCTATGTAAATAATGAAAATAGACACGAGATAAATAATTCTAAAGATAAACCTGAATCATGGCAATACGTGTCTAATCATCCAAAAGAACTCATCATTGGTGAAGTCTCTAAGGGAATCATGACTAGATCTAAACATGAATATGAATGTGGCACTTATGCTTTTGTTTCATCAATTAACCAAAAAATGTAAATGAAGTATGTGATGATGAATATTGGATAAATGCAATACATGATGAGTTAAATCAGTTTGAAAGAAATAATGAATGGAAATTAGTTCCAAAACCCGAAAACCAACAAGTTATTGGCACAAAATGGATCTTCAGAAACAAGCTAGATGAATCTCGAAATGTGATTAGAAATAATGCTAAACTTGTAGCCCAAGACTACAAACAGGAGGAAGGAATCGATTTTAACGAAACTTTCGCTCCTGTAGCTAAATTAGAATCTATTAGGATGTTATTAGCATATGCTAGTCACCAAGGTCTTAAACTCTTCCAAATGGATGTTAAGAGTACCTTTTTGAATGGAGTTATTGAAGAAGAAGTTTATGTAAAACAACCTTTAGTTTTGAAGATGAATCATGTCCCGATTATGTCTATAAATTGAACAAAGCTTTATATGGACTTAAACAAGCACCTAGGACTTGGTATGAGAAACTGAAAAATTTCTTAATCGATCAAAAATTTTATATTGGTACTATTGATCCCACCTTGTTTATCAAAATTTTTGATAAAGATATTTTAATTCTTCAAATGTATGTGGATAATCTTATATTTGGATCAACAAATGAAGACTTATGTCAAGAATTTTCAAGTATCATGTAAAAAGAATTTGAGATGAGCATGATTGGAGAATTAACCTTCTTTTTAGGTTAACAAATAAAACAAAATCAAAATAGAATATTCATCAATCAAGAAAAGTACACTAAGGAATTGTTAAAGAAATTTAGTATGGAGCATTGCAAAACAACAGACTCCTATGAGTACCTCCACCAAGTTAGAAAAGGATGAGAATGGACAAAAGATGAATCAAAAATCATATAGAGAAATGATTAGATCTCCCTTGTATTTAACAGCTAGTAGATCGAACATAATGTTTAGTGTATGCTTGTGAGCTAGATTTCAAGCATCACCTATGGAATCTCACTTGAAAGCTGTTAAAAGAATTTTTCGATATTTTCAAAGATCAATCAACTTTGGCTTATATTATCCTAGAGACATAAGCTTAAATCTGATTGGATATAGTGACGCTGATTATGTTGGATGTAGAACCGATAGAAAAAACATTAGCGGAACTTGTCAATTTTTAAGACACTCTAGTTTCATGGTTTAGTAAGAAGCAAAATAGTGTCGCCCTTTCAACAACAGAAGTGGAATATATTGCAGTCGGATGTTGTTGTGCCCAAATTTTGTGAATGAAACAAACTCTAAAAGACTTCAATATAACTTTATCCACTACACCAATTCTTTGTGACAACACTAGTATAATTAACCTATCTAAAAATCCAGTGCATCACTCTAAAACCAAACATATTGAAGTACGATATCATTTCTTAAGGGATAAAGTGTTTAAAAATAATATAAAATTAGAATTTGTTCCAACTTAGGAACAAGTTGCGGATATTTTCACTAAACCTCTTAATAAACAACAATTTATAAAAATTAGGAGAGACTTAGGCATTTGTCAATTATCTAATTTAATATAAAAATCATAGGATCGGTACACCGAAAAATTTCGGTCTACCGAAATTCTCTGGATCGGTCTTCCGATTTCCATCGGTATTCCGAAATTCTCTGGATCGGTCTTCTGATTCCCATCGGTATTCCGAAATTCTCTGGATCGGTCTTCCGATTTACATCGATTTTCCAAAATTCTCTGGTGAATGTTTTAGTAATCTTCCGATTTTGTTTCAGTCAACCGAAACTTACTGTTTCGGTACTCTGAAAAAATTCGATTTACCGATTCTCTATCAGAATTTCAGAAACCCTCTCATTTCGACATACCGTTAATGAGCGGTCGACCGAATCCCCTGTGTCAATCGCATTCAAGTCATAATTTCGGCATACCGATTATTTTTCGGTATACCGAATGTCGCGACAAAAGCCTTAAAACCCTATTTTTCTCTCCCATTTTCTTCACCTATCTCTTTTCTCTCCTCTCCCGCGACCATCCCACATCTCCCCTATCAACCACCACTGTCTAATCACGCTTCTCTTGCTGTTTTTCTCGCCACCATCTCTCCACTCCCCTCCGGTGCTCTCACGTCATGGCCTCCAAGAAACAACTCACAAGCCGTCCCAAACGAAAGCAAGCAGAGTCTCCTCCACCAACCAGCAAGCCCTCCTTTCGTTTTGCCAATGAATGAGCTCAACGTGCACATCAAGAGCGCTTTGCAAATCGAGAAGTTTTGACCGGGAAAAGGGTAATCTTTCCCGAACTTGGAACTATTGAGGCCTTGTTTTCTTTTCAAATGCTTGTTCCATTTTTAAGATCCATAGGTGATAAGTTTTATTATCCTTAACTTATATCCAAGTTTTATGCCAATATGACCATTTCCCATGATTTAATTCAATCCTACTTAGTTGACATAGATATCATATTTGATGATGTCCTCATTGGTCAACTATTAAAAATTCCTTTGTCTGAGGTAGATATCACCTTATCAATTTATGACCTAAATTGATCTTACTTAGATATCAATAAAGCTATTTCCCAAAACACTAAGAGCACTTTTAAACCTACCAAGATCAATCAGTTAATTAAACAATCCCGCCTTATTACCTACATTATTGCAGTCAATATTGTTCAAAAGAAAGGTCATTTTGATGAACTTAGTGAACTCACTTGTAAGGCTGTTTATGCCATCACCGAGAAAATCCAATTCAATTGGGCTCGAGTCATTGTTCATTGCATAACCCATGTCAAAACCAAGTTATTCTTTGACTCTCTCCTTACCTATATATTTGAATACTTTGATGTTCCTTTTGACGATGAATCTAGGATGATTGTCAAGACAAAACCCTTAGGAATGTCGACGATTGAAAGGTCTAAGGTTCCAAAAAGCATTCCTCCATCCACTTCTTCTACTCCTCACGTCGAAAAAGACTCTGAAAGCTCTGCTGAGGACGATGATGACTCCATCACCAAGAAGATTGACATGCTTCAACAACAAATCAATGACATCAAACTTCGCCAACAACAGCAACATGAAGAAAACCAAGCAAAACTGGATCTTATTCTCACTCGACTTGAGGAATCTACCAAAATCACTCACACCAAGTTAGAAACCTACCAGGAGCAACTTGAAGAGTATCATGCCGATATGCAAGAATATTTTCAAAAGGACTCGCCTCCTGTGTCTTGAGGTTTTATGCGAATATTTGTATCGCACTTGATACATCTTTTTTGTCTTTTAAGGACAAGCTTTAATTCCTAATCATCTCAATGATGATCTTTTTGTATCTTTTGATGTTTAGTGTGGATCTTTTTTATTATGACAAAAAGGAGAAGACCATACCATGGAGTATCTTATCTTTTAATAATCATCTAAACCATGTGATTATCTTATCTTTTAATATAATCCTCTTAAAAGATATCTAAATGCATATCAAATGAATTATATGATTGTTTTCAAATTGTTATAAAAATAAAATGATACATGGTATACTTAAAAAAATTTCTGAATTCATATACATCATTCATAAATACATTCCTATTGATAGGGGGAGCTTTTGTTTTGTCATCATCAAAAAAGGAAAGATTATTGAAAAATCTTACATTTATTTTGATGATAACAATTTTATTGTGTTTAAGCACAGGTGGCTATAAAAGGCCATATGAAGAAAGCAATATACTAAATTGTAAAACAATCATTTATGTAAGTGTTATGAGATGTAAAATCATATATTTGTATTCATGATGTAAAAACAATATACTGATGTGTAAAGGTAGACTATACAAGAAAGGATATGTAAATTTTTAAGTCACATGTAAATCGACATATCGAACATTTTTGGAATACCGAATCAAGAGAAAACGGAATATCAGACGACACACCGAAATTTAAAGAACAAAGGATGCTGAAAGTAAAAACGACATACCGAATATTTCCGGAATACCGAATCAGGAGAAAATGGAACTTCAGACAGCACACCGATATTCAAAGAACAAAGGAAGCTGAAAGCAAAATCGACACACCGCATTTCGGAATACTGAATTAACCCGACCGTTACAGATTTCGGTCAACCGATTGAATTTCGACATACCAAATCTTATGTCAGTAAGCAAAAGATTTACTAGTCGTTAGTCACACTTAAAGGTAAGCTCATCACTATAAATTAAGGTCCATATGTACTTCACAAACCACAGAAAACAATTGAACTATCATACTTCAAGTGCTTCAAGTGATTGAGTCAAAATTCCATTCATACTTCGCTCAAATTCATATTGAGCTTCAACTCCCATTCCGACAAAGCTTGATGGTGAGAGTAACCCTTGCACAACTTAATAGCAACTTGATACTGTGAGTAACCTTTGCACAACTTGATTTGGACGAGTCACGTGAATGTGAAAGGTCGCGTAGTCTAGGTTCGTGTTTACAGCTTCCTTTCTTTCCTTCCCTTCTTTCTCTTTCCTTTTCTTCTTTCTTTTCTCTCTCCTAGGCCATACCCCCACTCCTTCCTCTTCTTCCTTCTCTTCTTTTTCTTCTTCGTTGGACAGAGGAAAGACGGAGAGAGAGAAGGGTGAGATGGGAGAGAGAGAGAAAGATGACAGGAGAAGGGAGGATGCAACCACCACCGTACCGCCGCCGTCGCGTGGAGGAAAGAAGCAACTCGTGGTCGGAGAAGGAGCATCGTCGTTCGTCTTGTACCACCGCATCTTCGATGAAGGTATGTACATCGTAGATTTTCTTTTGGTTCCAAATTTGTACCATAGGTGCGTGATAGTGTACTAGTAATTGTAATAATTTTTATTAGAATTTATTGTACATTTGTGGACCATTTATGACCATATTTATGGTTTGAGATGAATAATTCTCCCTTTGTGTTTTATATTGATTTCTCAAGATCCACTTGATGGATCTCCATGTTACTTGTCTAGTTCGGAAGATCTCGTCAAGATCTTCATTTTGATATATTATTTGCATGGTTTAGATTGATGATTTACAGGATTAGACAATGAGTATGATTTCGAGGTACCCTGCAGTCGTCTAGTTCGACATACCGACTTATTTCGATATGTCGTTTTTGTTGCAGATTGTCTCCTTGACCTTAGTTCGATCGACCTAATTTGTTCGATCTGTAGTTCTAAAAGTCTTAAGTGTTGATAGAATTCCTAATTTGGTCGATCGAACGTTTTCAGTCTGCCGAATCAGGAGTTTTCGGTCAATTGGGTGATTTTTCAGTCTGTCGATCTGGTGCCCTAAGCTCAAGTTCAATCGACCGTTTCATTTAGATCCAGGCCTTGATCCTGTATTAAATATTTTATGTTTTAATTTATATATATATATATATATATATATATATATATATATATATATATATATAAAATCTTGGAGAGATAAAAATAATGACATAAATGATTAGAATAACCATAAAAATGATTATAGAGTTTACCTAAAATGAATTAATAAGATTCCACCTGGGGTATGGGTAGAATAAAGGATGATATGATTTAAAAATAGTAGGTTCTTTCTCCAGATGGTTTAGAATGGACTTTAGGGATAATGATAACATCCCTAGGTCTAGGACTTGTGTGGTTTTGTGTGTAGTGCACTCAATGAAGTATTAAGTGACACTGTTCTGGGTGTTTAAGCCGATCTGACTATGCTCTCGAGGGACACGAGTCAGTAGGTGTCTTACACTTGAGCATCAGAACGTAGAATTCTGGTTGCGTTTGTTTTACTGTGGTGTCTTTTGAGTGGGTTTGACGCTCAAAAGACGTTTTTGTTGGTATTTTCTTAGGTTGTGATCATGGGTTAAGTGTGGTACTCGTCAACGCAAACGCTCCCAAGGTGTGTTGTCTGGACCCGATAGGAGAGCTATCGAGGTTGTGTTTTGTTTGTGGTTTCTCGACCTTGGTTTCCTTGTCGCTGTTGGACATAGTGTTTCTTAAGTTTTAAAAGATATTTAATGATTTTTTTAAAGATTTTCCAAAAAAAGAATTTTCAAAAGAGGGAAGTACAAATCTGAAAATAATTTTGGAAAGAATTTTCCAGAACTTTCTGTTTACGTTGGGGCTGAGATACCTAAAGCTAAGATTCATCAGGTCTTGAAGGTATAACACTCCTCGACTATCGTTTCGAGACTAAGGTTGTAGTCCATGGATTAAGATGTTTCGTGACATAACGGGGAAATATGATACTCCTGCTGTCGCTATGAGCACTGAAACTTGGATACTGTGGGGTGTGGAGGTATGAGACTCCTTCCTAAGTACCGTGTAGAGGACGTCGTGAGAAGGCATATCCTGTGTTGACCAGTACTGGTGGGACACGCGCTCCATAGTTGGTAGCATCTTGAGAGACAGAACTACCTTCCCAGGAGAGATTGGCTTTGTAAGGGTTCTCTAAATGAAAAAATCGCAAGACAACGTGACTCCTACACAGGGTGACACGTCGTAGCTATGCAGACGCTGTGGTTGCTCCTTGGTGGACTGCTTGTGGCTAGTGTTGTCTGCTTAGCGTCGAAAAGTTTGACACACTGTTTATGCTTGTATTTGTATTTTATGTAGAATCCTGGTTCAGGAAATCAGGCTTTGGACCTATTAGAGGCCATTGCTTTGGCGCCTGTTGAGGTGCAGTGTTTTGGGAACGTTAGTTCCATAGTTTAGGAACAAAGGTTCCGTGGCTTAATGTTGTACTTGCATCCAAAAGGGACCATGTTGTGCAGAATAGAGTATTTGTAGTTGTGCTTTGGTGTGATTTTAAGCTTGAGATGGCGAGAGTAGCCTTCTCGGACATGCATAAAAAATTTTAAAAATGCATGCACATGGTTTTGAAAAGTAAAAGAAAAAAATGATTTTAAAAACAATTTTGTAATTTTGTGGCCTATCAGGCAATGGTAGACTGCCTGGTTTGATGTTGCGACATTTGAGAAGGATGCCAATGGTTGTGTGTTGGGCGTCGGTAGATTGCTCTCTTGGTTGAATAGCATCCATATGTGATGCCTGTGCTTAGCTACCTTTAGCATAGGTTATCGAGTTGTAAGTGTGGTGTGTGCTAGGTGACAGTTGAATGGTCACTCACGTGTGCTTTGTTTTGCGTGTACTTTGACAAATGCAGGATAATAATTATTGGTTGTTAGTACATATAAGAGAAGTCATGTCGCCACACATCATCAGGAATCTAAGTGAGTATCAGTTTAGTTTTATTTCTGTTGTTTAGTGATTTTATTTTACCGTTGAGAGTACTTAACCTTGGCTACATCTTTAGTGTAATTATTGGTTAATAATAAAGATAAAAATGAGTACAAATAGAAATTTGTAGTTTGATTTAATGGTAACGACTTGAGAGTTGTTACAGATATATATACTCCAACTTAAGAGGGAATATTACATTTATTAACATAATGTGTTGGATTGTGTAATACGATAATTGCATATCCATTTATCCTATCATATATATATGTATAACATGTAACCCAATAGAACATAGAACATATTACTTCTCTCTCTCTCTCTCTCTACAAAAACATTTATCAATTATCGTTAGATGACTACAACCTTTACACCTTGTATTTGTTTGAAGCTCTAAATCTTCCATGTAAACGAAATAGTGCCAAGCCTTTAGTTAATTTTACACAAATTTCCTTTTACAACAATCAATAATGGTTTTCCATGGAAAAAGAGGAAAAAAGATAGATAGACATCCCATTTTGCATTTTCAAGAATATGATTCAGGTCAAGTCATCAAGATTACTTTTTTAAGAATATGCAATATAATTTCCAGATTTATCATAAAATATACGACATTGGGTATCAAAAAGTTTGTGGCAAACCTTTATGCATATGTTATTTTTTGGAATATGGCGTTTTTTCCATTGTTTGGAACAATGATGAGTAGTTTTACAATTATTTTTAATTAAATTATTGTAATGGTTTTTCAGGTTAATTTAGATAATATTTTAATTTTATTTTGATATTCAAGCATAAATAGTTTTTCTAAGTATAATTTTTATGTATATGTTAATTTAGCATATACTTGATTATTAATATTATATTTTTTTAATAATATATATTTTTTAAAGAGATTAAAATACTCAAAAAGTTGATTTTTGAGTCTCACTTCTAATAAAGCAATCAACAAAATATGTACTAATGAGAACTGAGGTTGTATTTGGTAATGGTTTTAACTTATGGCTTTTGCACAAAATTTGACTTCTAACCAGAAACACATCCACCCCAGCTTTTGACTTCTGTGAAATTCGTATAACAAAAGTTGTGACAGGCTAACAGCGTCTATATTTAAGTTTGATTGTAGTTTCTCATTTGGTAATGATTCTCATCACAAAACAATTCCCATCAAAAACTAAGTGCCAAAATCATTACCAAACACAACCTCAGACTTACATAAACTCTATTTTAGGGAATGAAGCATCACCAAGATGCATCACCACAATTGGATGGTGGGTGCAAGCTATAAACTAGAGGTTTATAAGTAGCATGCCAGAGATTATTTCCCTCTTCCATGTGCATTCCGTGGGGCTCAAACCTAAAATCTCTCTATTGGAAGCCCACATCAATCCTTTCTGATCTATTTTCCATTAATAGAGGGATCCTCAAAAAAGATAGTTTATAGAATGGGAAATTGACAGCATAAACTATAAGAATGCCAGCTTGGAAACTTATTCTTGCTGTAAATATCACTATGAATCTTTAAATCCTTTGAGTAGATAGCACCCCTTATTAAAAGAAATAGTTTTTTATTATTTGTGCTAGTTAAAGTTGGCAAATTAATACACATAAAATTTCAATCTATTATGCTACTTTCTTCCCATGATACCATTAACAAAAATAAAACGATGCATTTTCCACTATAAACCTGATATTTAGGTATAATGTTCGATTACATAGTTGATAGTGTAAAATACCATAGGAACAGAACTTGGATTTGGTAGGATACTTTCACGTTGAGTAGAATAAAAGAGGCCATTCAAATTGATGAACATTAACATTGAAGTCAGAATACCAGTTTTCTTTAACAATGTCGTCACACTAATTTTGAAAACTTCCTTTCCTTCTCACCAACACAAACAACTGCCAGCTGAGGTGAGGAATCCAGAAATAAAAGGTCACAGGTATAAGAAACACAATATTGTTGGTTAATTTCCTGCATATTCTTTTGTGATCACCTTTCGGCAGTCACTGCTCACCCAGATTTTTGCATCCCAATTGGATCAAGTAAAAGCTGTGAGATGTCCATGGTTGTGCCTTAACTACGTGGCTGTGAAATCATGATACTCTACAGTTGCAAATATGGGATACTTCATCATTTGAGGAACTGAAATTTTTATTATTTTCTTATTTTGCAAGTCATGAATGTTCATGCCGCAAATAACGGCCAAATCAACAAAAAACACATCTATCAATCAACATCGCTGAGTTTCAGAATATTAAGTAAAGGCCCTCTTGTCATTTTTCAAAATTTCATTGGCAGCAGCAATTTCTCTACTTGGCTTCAGTGACACTATCACCACACATTATACCTACACCATAACAATTAACTTATAGTTCACCTAAAAAATGGATCTTTCATCTGATCAAATCCAAAGGTATTTTTAAGGACCATGCAACCAAAATTGTATTTTTCAAATGCTTCCATCCACTTGATCACGTATCACACATTTCTAAGTAAACGGAGTTTCACATACTAAAAGAATATCTACAACATTCCACAAGGAAGATCATCCTATTTGACAAGAAAGAAACCAATGTAATGACAATTTTAGAGATACACATTCACAACTCCATCGTTCCAAGAGATGCATTTGTGTATATACAAGCTATATGATCAAATTCATCAAAACAAATGCATATATTGAAAACATCATAGATCCTCGATGAAAGGCATGATATGCATTTGAGATGAAAAGTATCCTCAAGACAAAGTCTGATTTCTGGGTTCAATTTTGATACCTCCTAAGTAATTCTTGAGTTTTCACAGCAAAAGTACACCATCATCTTTACATAAACACAATGGACACAGAACTTCACGTAAACTATCCACTGTTCCTATTCTTATTCAACTATTCCTATAACTCCTCAACCATAAGATTGTTGACAAATTAAACAATCACTGCCAGTGTTAACAACTAACACCAATCACATGCTATGCCAATAAGGTTAGCTGATAACCAACTCAAAGAACTTCTAACACATTGTACATCAATTTTTATAGTAGTACACCACATCATCCCTACATAAAGGATGTCAAGTAAAACTACCCACTATTCTTATTATTACTCTTCTATTCGTATAATGCGCCAACCATAACATTGCTGTCCCTTCCAAACAATGATTACTGCAAGATACACAGACTATGTATTCCTTTAATATAGCATGGTTGCATTTGATAATTCCATGTATGTATGACGCCAAAAATTTTTAGGCAAACATTATTCCCATCTTTACCCCTAAAAGTGTACCACCCCCTGTAAAAGTAAGATATCTAGCCCTTGCTCCCTCATTTTCTTGAATTGAAGATTATTGATGCAAGATATATTGCCAAACCCAGTTTAAGACCAGACCATCCCTAGTGATCAGCTTCAACACACTAAGCGAGCAGGTGAATGGAAGAGCCCCAAGCGAATAATCTAAAGACACCTAAGCGATCAACTTGAAGCCTATAGACAGAGCCCTAAATGAATAACCTAAAGACACCCAAGTGATTGATAACCAAGACCACTACAAACATAAGCGCCAAACAAGGGCCATAATCACTCATCATTGGGACCGACCTAGCGTCTAGCACAAGCATCATCCAACACTAAGATTGATCGAGCGGCAGGACCAAGCAACCTTCCAGGTAACAATGCACGGCACACACCGATGCTACAAACTTCAGATGTCATGCTTCACATGCCTTAATAGTGCACCAAGCCTCAACTCAAATAGGTTGATCAATCGAGAGACCAAAGAACAGGTGCCCATTAGACCACACTTATCTTAAAGAACAGCATGTCGACACACAGGCATGCCACAAACCTATACAATTCCCCACACACGCAGAGACACCATGTGCACCAAACAATATGGCAACCACTACAAGTTATGCCACCTAAAACACCTACAATAGCCAATGGTCGTCACTACACCTCATAAAGCACACCAAGATGATCTTTTACATGTCATGCCATATCCTATGCTCTGACAACATATCCTACGACATATGGCTCTCCCGATAGAGCTCAACATGCATCCAAAACATCCTAGCCAATGGACAAACTCCACAACAATCTCCAACTACCACTCACTAATATAAATACATCACATAGAATGCAATAACAAGAGAGTTGGATCTTTCTTCAGCAACTGAGCACTCCTTTTAAACCTAATCTCCCCTCGACTTAAGCATTGGAGCATCCTCAACTGGCCCTACTCGTCCGAGATCCTTTAAGCACTTCCATCTTTTATTGGCAAACTCACACAAAGCCCACACAAACACACAGACAGTGAACCACCCCAAGAATGTCACCTGGCACCAACTAAGACCCAAGTATGAGAAAATACCGTCAAGATCTAAACGAAGCTAAGATGTATTACTGAATCAAAGAAGGCAATTACAAGCAACAGTCAAACACAATTTCACTGAAGGAATAACAGAAGGGAAATACAAGATAGTGAGGCATAATTCGAGGCACATCCGGACCTCCAAAGTGAACTCAAGCTCTGGCAATGGTGACATCTTCTTCTCTGCGCTTTTGCAGGTATTTAAACTGCATGTCTCTCAGCTCACCATTTGTGTGATGAGCTACTGATCCTTGGATCTCCCAGATACCCAACACACCAACCCAACTCTCGACTTATACTTCTGTCCAATCATCCCAACAGCTCTGAACCGGGCGTTGCCCAGTTCGCTGCCGTTGCATTCAACTACACTTGCAATAATACCGGGGGGGGGGGGGGGGGGGGGGGGGGGGGGGGGGGGGGGGGGGGGGGGGGGGGGGGGG
>JAMKQA010090346.1:0-11532 GCA_024699735.1 Posidonia australis
TTTTGTTTTTGCATGATTTTTCATGTTATGGTTTTCCTTGTCTTCCATAATAGATTAGGTGGCGACTCCATTTGTTTTGTTTTTTCGACGTGATTTTGCCGTCCGATTTCGCATTCATTTGCGGAATCTCCTCGCCGGCATGGTTACAGTTAAACAAGAGCTTGTTTCAAGAAACCAAGCACAAACACAACTTAAACATCAACATACACTCCCCTAACCACACGAAAATCACATTCCAAAGTACAAGCACTCATACACATTCTTATTATCAAAATACCTCAGATACAACTTTGGATGTTACAGATCACCTCCCTTTCTCCCTCACTTCTCTTCTCGCTCAACTCTCTACTCTCTCTCAACCCCCTCGTCTCCTTCCCCTCTGTTTCCCAGCAAAGGAGGGGTCGTGGGTTTTAAAACCCATGCAAGGTTCAATCAAGGGAGGGAGGCTCAGGCGCAACAGGGCAAGTAGGTGATAGGCACCGATTCAGTGAAGAAAACAGGGCACAGGGAGTGTCGGGCGGCATTTCCTATTTCCTAACATTTAACTATTCAGGTTGCGTGTCGGTAAATCACGCCACCATTACCCACTAGTTCTCCCTGCCTAGTAGGTTGGCCCTTTCTCTTCGCATAAAATACCCACCAACGTTATCCACTTACTGGGCCCGTTTAATCCTTATTACAGAGAACCAAAGAGAATACAAGAGTTCAAATCATGGAACCATGCACAAACACAATTCAATCATCACACACATTCCCATAAACACAAGGAAAAAAATTCTAGAGCAGTAACACTGACATCCATTCTCATTATCAAAACATAGTGTCTTTGGTACAATCCTGGATATTACATCCTACCCCCCTTAAATGAATTTCATCCTTGAAATTCACTACTAATAGAACAGGTGGAGGTATAGGGACTGCATGTCCGCCTTTCGCTCCAAAGTAGCCTCCTCTATGCCATGATGTTGCCATTGGACCAGTACAAGAGAAATTACTTTGTTTCTGAGGACTTGTTCCTTTCAATTAGGTATCCGCACAATGTCCTCTACCATGGATTGATCCTCCTGTAGCTCTCTTAGCTGAACTGGAATCACTTGGGACGCATCGGCTAAACACTTTCTCAGCATCAAGACGTGGAACACACTATGCACACCCGAAAGCTTTGGAGGCAGATCCAACTTGTAGGCAACTTCTCCAACCCTTCTGGAAATCCTATAGGGTCCAATGTAGCGAGGGCTCAGCTTTCTTCGCTTTTCGAATCTTGCCACTTCTTTTGTTGGTGATACCTTTAGGAAAATGAAGTCTCCTACCTTGAATTCCAAAGGTCTACACCTCTGGTCAACATAATTCTTCTACCTATTTTGTGTACCTGCTAATTTCTTCCTAATCAGATCCACTTTATCAGCGTACTGTTGCACAATCTCTGGGCCTACAAGCTATCTCTCGTCCACTTCATTCCAGCAGGTCAGTGTCCTGCAAGGTTTGTTATACAGTGCCTTATACGGTGCCATGCCAATGTTGGAGTGATAACTGTTGTAGGCAAATTCAATAAATGGCAAGTGATCTTCCCAGGTCCACCTGAAGTCCAAAGTGCAAGCCTGCAACATGTCTTCCAATGTCTAGATAGTCCTCTTTGTCTGTCCGTCAGTCTGAGGGTAGAAAGTCGTGCTGAAATTCAATATGGTGCTAAAAGTCTCCTACAATGTCCCCCAGAATCTCGATGTAAACCTGGTGTCTCTGTTAGATACAATCGACACCAAAATCCCATGAAGTCAAACTATCTCAACTACGTACAACTCTGCCAACTGTGGTAATGGGAGATTTATTCTCATCAGCAAGAAATGTGCTGACTTTGTGAGTCAATCCATAATCACGCAAATTGCATCATTCTTTCTTCTGGTCTTGGGTAATTTGATCACAAAGTCCATCGATACATGCTCCCATTTCTAGACCGAAACATCCAGAGGTTGTAGCATTCCTCCTAGCTTCTGGTGCTCAATCTTGACAATCTGGCAGGTTGCACATCTCACCACATGCTCAGCAATCTCTTTCTTCATTACAAGTCACTAGAAATTCCTTTTCAGATCCTTGTACATCTTGGTGCTCCCTAGATGAATGGTATATCAAGACCTGTGGGCTTCATCTAATAGTCTCTGTTTCATTGCCTCCACCTGAGGCACGTACAGGCGTAGGTCATAACTGAGTCCTCTATCTGCACCAATAGAGAAGTGAAGCACACCTCCCGCCTCTAGCTTCTCCCAAGTCTCTCACACAAAAGGGTTTAGTTGTTGAGCAGCTACAATTGCCTCTAATAATCTCGAACGAATAGATAGATTCGCCATCCACGCTTTAGTAGGTCCTTGAGGCTATCTCTAAGGTCTGCACTCAACCAATTCTTCCAGCATATGCCATTCCTTGATCATTAGACTGGTCATAGTGTGAGTGCGTCTATTCAAGGCATCAGCGACTACATTTGCTTTCCTTTGGTGATAGGACAAGCTGAAGTAGTAGTCTTTGAGATATTCTATCTATCTCCTCTATCTCAGATTCAGATCCTTCTGAGTGAAAATATACTTCAAGCTCTAATGATCTATGAATACCTCAAACTGCTCACCATACAAGTAGTGTCTCTAGATTTTCAGAGCAAAAACCATTGTAGCCATCTCTAGGTCATCAGTGGGGTAGTTTCTCTCGTGGCTCTTTAGTTGGCGTGAATCATACGCCACCACTCTCCCGTGCTGCATCAACACATAGCCCAGTCCTATCCCACAAGCATCACTGTATACTGCAAAACCTCCACTCCTAAAAGGTGGAGTCAACACTGGAGATGTGACTAAATGAGTCTTCAATTCATTGAAGCTTTCTTCGCATTGCTAGTCCTAGATAAATGAAACCTCTTTCTGAGTCAGCCTGATCAAAGGTGCTGCGATCTTGGAGAAGTATTATATGAATCTCCTGTAATATCCTGCCAAGCTCAAGAAACATCTAATCTCTATCACAGTTTTGGAATTGGCCCAACTACTAACTGCTAGAACTCTCTTCTTGACACAGTCGATCATGGTTGAATGTTGTGCTAGCCAATCTATTCCCAGGATTACATCATATTCCTACAAATCCGTAACGATCAGACTAGCCCTGAAGTCTTGGTCTCCCAACTTCATATTGACTAACAGTAGATACTTCCACACTAGGTTGTGTTCTCCTAATGGGGTCACCATATTAAGATAAAAAACCAATCTAGCTAGCCTGTCTCCAATCTCAACGGCAAATGACTTAGAGACAAAGGAGAACAAACTCATTGAGTTGAATAGGAATTTAGTCATTCGGTTAGCCACATAAAAGGAACCTAATTATCACATAACAATAACCATCAACAACAACATCATCATAGGGAATAGTGCCAGGAACATCATTACATAAATAGGGAAGGAACATGACACATAACACGCTATTGCTCCATACCCTCAACAACGTCCCTAGAAGGACCAGCATCAGGAGAAACTATGGAAAACACTCCTCTCTTGGTTGGTTGGCAAGGTGTATCTCCAACTATCAGGGCAATTCCACTGGATATGTCCAATCATTCTGCAATTGTAGCAGGTCATCTTTTCTAGGTTCTTTTGCTGATGGTAACACTATGCTGCCACATATCATGTACAACCACAGACAAAGTAGGATCTTCTGTCCCCTGAGCCATCGCTCGAACCAACCTAATTGTGTCCAATACTTCCTCCTCTCACAACTGACTCTGAGCATTCCTTCTTCTTTTTCCCAAAGCTCCCAGAACTATCGGAACTCTGAATTCCAAAAGTAGATGATCGTGAAGTAAACACCTTTTCCTTCCCCTTTCCTTTGGAGTGATCTTCCAAGAATTGCCTGCAGTCTTCCTCATATCAGGTTGCCAGTTCCACTGCCTCCACCAAGATCGAGGGTCGAAAGCCTAAAATCTTGGATTTGAGTGTTGGGGTCAGTTCTTCCACAAATTTCTTAGCTCTACGCTTTTTTGTATTAAATAGCTGCAAGAATTGTTCCAAGAGGGTGAAGGTCGCCTCATACTCAGTCACTGACATGCCACCTTGCTTTAATTCTTAGAATTCCTTGTCCAGTCGATCCCTCTTGTGCTCGAAAAAGTACTTATCATAGAAAATGTCTTGGAACTCCTTCTAAGAGATCATCAGTAAGTTAGAATTTGGGTATTTTGTACGACATGTAGCTCTCCACCACTGATCGGCATCGCCCTTGAACTGAAAGGTGGCTAACCTAACCCACTTCTCTGCTAGGCACTCCATGCCCTCCAAGATCTTCTCAACCTCTAGCAGCCACACCTCACAATCTTCTTACTTGCTACGGCCATCAAAAGTTGATGCACTCAGTCGACGAAACTCCTTCAGCCACAGGTCTATTTTGGTCTTGTTTGTATTATTTTTATTGAAAGTTTGGGCGAACCCTTGCATCGTGTGGCTCAGTTCCTATCGTATACCTCCCCAACCATTATCCTACTCTCTGCCTGAACTTGCTGTGGGAGTCCTACCCTTCCTTGTCCTTAAGGTGGCATCTTGTGCTGCCACAAACAAACAAGCAAACATATCAGGTGCAAATATTCTTCATTCTGCAGTCCATAAGGAGTCATTAACCGAATACTTCTAAGTTGGTGCACTTAGTGAACCTAAGCTCTAATATCACTCTGTAACACCCTAACGTTACACAACAGTGCAGATGCTATCCAACTAATCAATTAAATTTGAATAAGGCAACTAAGTAATTAAAGTTAACTACCCAAACTTGTGTGCAACTAAGTGACTATGAGAAGCACACCAAAGCAAAATTGCACCTCCAACTATGCATCTGAAAACAAAACACAAATAAAACACATGTGAGTGACATCAATCTCACCTAGTACGCATCCTAAAACCAAAATCTACAGAAAAACCTAATCAACTAACAAGGTACGAAGAAACCTCGAATACAGAAAAGCCAACACCCATGATTCAAAAAAGAAAACTATTTATAAATCATTCCTTTCCAAAAAATTTCTTATCATTTTCTTTTAAAATTTCATGCACCTATGTAAATCATTTTCATGTAATTCAGAAAGCCATTTCTCATCTTGAATCCAATCCAACCCACAAATCATTTCATATCTCAAAACATAGCAAAGCCACAGTTGGAAACTAGTTCAAAACTCAATTTAGCTAGAATCAGGCTCAAATTACAAGCAAAACCACAACTTGATTCTAGCTCAAAACTATACACACATTGTCTCAACAAAAGCTATGGTATCACCCTTGCCACAGGTGGCCGACCTAGCCACAAGCATTTAGCAAGGCTCCATCCTCGACCACACTATAATGCTATAGTGAACCACCCTGTGTAGGAATTCAATCATCCCGATCACAACCTCAAAGTAGTATACCACTCTAGTACAAGCACGGAGTGCGTCCTCTCGACGCCCTTGGGTACTCCAGCACCTGGGAACTCCAACCCCAAACCCGACCAATACAGTACTAAGGGTAGTCTAGGTCCACCATGCCCCAGGTCTTACAATACCACAACAATCACGACGCTCACTCTTTGGACCAAAACTCAGCAACCACCACCTAGGACACATCCCCAACCACTCAAAGGTCTCACTACCCTTGTCGGTAGGACTAGTCGACCTATATGTGGCTTCTACAAATCTCAACAAATCCTTTAAATCATATGCAATTCTTTTAAAAGTCGTTTCCAAAATCACAATATCAACGAAAAGTTATTTATTATCTCACATTCATTTCCAAGACTTTATTATCATTAAAACCCGTTTTCACATTTATTTATCTATTTAATGGTTCACAATCATATTTCATGTATTTCCTATTCATTATAGGAAATCACCATCACCACATTCATTATCCACATATTTTCCATTTATTTCATATATATTTAACAGTATTTTATCCTTGAAAAGGCTATTGAAAACTGATAGTTTGAGCTTACTGAAAAATGTAGGATTTGTCAACCATCTACGCTGATTACTCGTGCAGCATCTTCGCACCCCAAGAACCTACGACCTCATTGCGTCCTGGACTCACGTTAGGAGGATCCACCTCCCTGTCACGCAATGTGTTTTATAGAACAACAGAAAAACTCTGAAAATAGGAACCTGACTGAAAAATAGTGCATAAACCATCGAAAATCCACTGAGCATGCACGACACACTAGGATATGCAGATAAACATTCAAAACATATAATTTCATGCTTTCACCCAATCATAAATTGATTTTATCAACAAGGCATGGTGATTCCATATAATTTTCCTTAAATCTCAATAAAACGTGGGTATCCTCTAAGAATCTAGAAAAATTACCACACTAAGCATGTAATCCCAAATTTCTCATGCAATCCATCACAAACTATTACTTTGAATCAAATCCTAGGCATGGTTCTAGGAATTAAAAGAGAGAGGGAAATGCATACTCAATGAGGCTTGTTGGCGTTTCCCACTCTCTGGAGAGCTCCAATGAGCCTTCAGGATGTCCACATTTCCCCAACAATGCACGTGCACCGACTCTCGTCTGGAGAGAAGAGTTTTGTATTCGGTTGGAAGGCATCCCACATCACTTATGGAATGTTGAGGTTTTCCGAAACATGGTTGGAGAATTTGCAGATTTATTAGAAGTTGACTATAGTTTGGATAGTGTCAATTTTTTAAATTTTGCTAGGGTTCGTATCAGGCTACATCTTGGTAAAGACATTCCCGAATCTCAATATTTTGCTTTTGATAGGAATGTATACCCGATAAGGTTTTGTCGTAGCTTGGACTTATGCCCTAGTGCTTCCCTTAGGAGTCAGGTTCCACAATCCTTCTCCATTGGCTTCTCCCAATCCAAATACCACCCTAAAGCTTCTGAGAAAAGTTTCAAAAAATCTTACAACTGGAATAAAGGGAAGGGAAGAGGCCTATCAAGTCTAGGGTTCATGTTTGGAAGAGATCCCCTGTAGTAGAATCCTAGGTTTCGATGTCGGGACTTGGGTCTAATTCTTCGGGTCTTCTTCCTACTCCTGATCGGTCCAGGGGGAGTTATATGGCTTAGCCTGGTGGATGTTCTACTTCTATCTTGCCATGCATTTCTCAGGCTCAGTTGGGTTCTTCTCGTTCCTCTAATCTCTCCGAAAGCCATCCCAGACCAGAGGAGGAACCATCTTCATCCAAATCCCCATGCAAGCAGATGGATAACACAGAGCAGCTCCTTGAGGAGGTGTTGTCTAAGTTTGTCTCAATGGAACAAATGACAAGAAAACTAAATAAAGACAAATTCAAGAAAATCCTCGCCTCACTAGACAATGAGGAAGGAGAAGGTTCTAGAGCAATGGAGTGCGAAGAGATTCCAGTGCACACCACACCATTAGTCTATAGCACAGGTATGAAGTTAAAAAGTTCTGTTATTGAGAATAGCTCAGGAAATTATAGAAATATATATGTTGATTCTATATCTAGTTCTGATTGCCTTTCCAATGATGAGTCGACTTTAAACTTTGAACATAATATAGACGAGTTGACAAATGTGATATTTTCTTGGCCATCCTATCATGATTTTTCGACTTTCAGTGATAATATTAGTCTTGTCGTGGGTTCTAGCTAGGAAGCCCAGTTATTCTTGAATACTATTCAAGCTCAGTAAGCCTTGCCTCCCATTAATTTGGAGGAGGAATTTGGATGTGTGGAGAGCCTGAGGACTCTCAGTTTATTATCACAACTATTTTAAATGATCATCCTATCATGGAATATCAGGGGGCTAGGGAGTAGTGGTAAACGTCTAGTGGTTAGAAATTTGGTTAAAAAAAAATTAAATGTGACATTTTTATACTTGTAGATATTTCATTTTTGTATTTCCCAGAGATTATTTAGGATAGGAACACTTGAGGCGTCCCAGGTCACATGACTAAGGATCTCTAACCCTTTTTCCAGAATTTTCCATGGAATTTTTTAAGTTTTTTGAGTTTTATTGCATCTTTCTGGATCAGGATAAAAGACAATGGGATAACCCTTTTTCAAGCATATTATATAAATCATTATAAATGCCAAATAATTCTAGAAAATTCTAGAAATTTGGATGACTTGATAATTAAGATCACTTATCTTTATTTTTACCAACAATGAGATTTTATGATAAGTTATCACATTTTAATGTTATAGCTTATATTTAATGCATGATAATGTTAAAAAATAAAGATAAAATCCAAAATATCCAAATGATTACCAATCTATTTTAAATCAAATACATCATTGATTTTAATTGAATTTTCTCGTAATTATTAAAGATTTGATTTTCAAATCCAATTTACTTAACATTTTAAGTGAAATTTGAATTTAGAAATTAATTTAAAATATCTTTCAATTACAATTTTGATTTTTCAGGATTGATTTAGTCAATATTTGATAATAGTTTCGTAATGGATATTTTTTTATCTTAATTTTTCGAAATAATACCTTTTTGGTAGCTCGACCCCACATGAACCGACGACTGTCTAGGTGGTGACTTCAAAATTCTATTGCTTGATCTACCAACAACATGCTCTAATCTCTTGTTTTGCCATTTTAAGAGCATTTCATCCAAACCCTTAATCTGTCAAAGACCCCCTGCCCCCAAACTCTATAAATAGACCATTAGGTAAAGAGTTTGAAGGAGAGGCACATTAAAATCTTGAGGAGTCACCTTAAACCCCTAGAAAGGAAAGAAAAAGAGAAATCTTGAGAGAGAGAGAGAGAGAGATAGCCCCTCCTCCATATCCATCCTCTCCTAGAAGCTCAAATCCTATAGATTCAGTCCCTTTCTACAGCCACAACGTGTCTCCGGAGTTCCATTCATCGGCCTCCACTTCCTCCAACCCCCACATCAAGGCATCAAGGGTGAAAGGAGTGTCTTCCTTTTTTTCATTATTTTATCATAAAAAACTTACATACATTATTAGCCCATGACATATGCATGTAGGGAATCACTCCCTGGTTAGTATTTAGTTGTGTATTTATGTTTTCTATTGTTTATTTTTGTTACTCTTACTACACCTAGTCTAATCTAGATTTTCTTTGTTTTTCTTGTTTGTTTTGAATGGAAGGATACTACATGAGCAAGAAGACGTAATTGGATAGCATCTTGCCGCCAACCTAGTGAACCGAGAACCCACACAACGATATCAACCGCAATCTCCCTAAGGTATATTGTCAATTGGCGAAAGTAAATTGGCAAGTGGCGATCATAAACGCCGTCAAAGTGAGTGGACACGACGACGATATTCATCAACACCTCAAATCCATATCCATAATACTTAGTGAAATCAAGACTGAAAACTTAACTTTATCTATATCCCGCATTTGAGGGGGTGGGAGATTGGATGAGTGGGCTATCCTCCCCTCTTTAGGGGCTTCCAGGGGTATTATCATTGGCTGAAATAGATCTTTATTACACAAACAGAATCTTGTCCTTAAAACATATAGTGTATCTATACTTTTTAACAACATACATGAGACATTTGAGTGGTGGGTTTCCGATGTATATGGTCCATGTGTTGCTCATTTGAAATAAGGATTCTTAGATGAGCTTGGAGATCTTGGTGATGTGGTTGATAGTAATTTGGTAATCGGAGGAGACTTCAATATTACAAGATTCTCCTCAGAACACTCTGTTGATTGTAGAATCTCCCCGACAATGACAAAATTTAATGACTTTATAGCAGCTAATAGTCTTATTGATTGTGTTCCTAATAATTGCCAATATACATGGTCTAATTTTTAAGTTTCTCCAATCATGGTCACACTTGATAGGTTCCTGATTTCCTTTGGTTGAGAAGCACGTTATCAAAATGCAACTTGTATGGGGAAAACAAGAACAATCTCAAATCACATTCCTATTTGTCTTTCAATCCAGTTAACATATAGTGGGTCATCCTCCTTCAAATTCTTCAATTCATGGCTTACTATAAAGGGATTTAAGGACCTGATAACTGAATGCTTGGGAAACTTTTCCTATAACTCCACCTCTAATCCCATAAATGGGTTAGCTTACAAACTTAAACACATAAAAAGGGTAATCAAGCAATGAATACCAAATAAAAGATTGGAAAGGAATAGAAGATTAGAGGAAATTGAACTGTAGATCTCTGAATTAGATAAACAGGCTAAGCAGAGGTATGCTCATACATCTATATGGGAAAACCAATAATCTTTTAAGATAGAGCATTATAGCCTCTTTTTAGAACAAAAAATTATTGGAGGCAGAGATCTAGAATTCAATGGTTGAAAGAGGGAGACCTTAATACAACTTTTCATAAAATTGTGAACAGTAGGAGAAGAAAAAAATTATCTCATCCATTATTATAGATGGATATCAAACAGAAGTGCAAGAAGACATTAGTAATGTATTTGAAAAGCATTTCTTTAATCTCCTAAATAATAAAGAGGTTATCATAGTAGATCTCTTATGGAATACTTTATTTCCTTGTAAGCTTCCACACTCAAAAAATTTGGAAGTTAGTTTCATTGAAGAAGAAATTAGGAATAATGTCTTTTGATTAGCTGCAAATAAGTTCCCAGGGCCTGATGGATTCCCTATTTACTTTTTCCAACAATTTTGGGAATCTATCAAGGTTGATCTATTCAATCTATTCCAACACCAGGAAAGTGTAGTGGATGTTAATACCCTAATTGGTATAAATCAAACTTTAATTACCCATGTACCAAAAAAAGTAGAAGCTCAGAGAGTGCAAGATTATCGTCCCATAAGTGTAACATCTGTGCTTGGATTTTTCCATTTTAATATAAACCATGGATTTCTTGTAATTATTGTTATGGTTTATTAATGGTAAATCCAATTTCTGTTTGTTGGTTGTGGGTTCCCTCTGTGTTCTGTGCTCTGGTTTCTCCCCTGTGGTGTGTTTTCTGTGACCAGTGGGTCGGTTCTGCCTTGAGAATCGTGCTTATGGTGGACCCACTTGGGCCTTGGGCTTTGGGCTTGGGCCTTGACTCAGTCAAGAGTCGACTGAGCCAGCTGTGCGTGCCTTAAAACCCGTCTTCCTCTTCCCGACCCCGTGAGCCCTAGCGGGAGAAAGGCTGCATGATCCGTCTCCTCCGCGCAGGGCTACGAGCAGCTGAGGGTGTCGATGGGATTTGGGGAAGCCTGGCATGGCGGGGAGCTATTTGAGGAGGTGCTCGGCTCAGGGGAGGAGCAGAGGTGTTGAGAGGGAACGAGTGGTGTGGGTGGCTGCTGCGGAGGCTGCGCGCGGTTGGAGAGCTCACGCGAGTGGGGAGAGGTTGGGTTGGTGTCGTGCACCACTGGAGGAGGGTACACTGGGCTCGTCGGAGCCAGGTACGCATCCTCATCCCCTCTTCTCTTCCGTTAGTAGCATATGCCATTTTAGGGCAAGGAATGGATTAATGCATGAAATGTTGTATAAATCATGATAAAATGTGGAAATGATGTGGATGAGTTAGATAGCATGTTTAGGATGTTATCATGCTATTTTATGGGGTTTTTTGTGTGGATTTCGTGGATATT
>JAMKQA010090347.1:0-10259 GCA_024699735.1 Posidonia australis
ACTTTTCGAGCTACACTTGCCGCACACAGGTCTGGGTAGTTAGCTTTATTTATTTTAATACTGCTATTTGGTTGCATTTATTTGTGTTTGGGTAGTTCTTATACTGTTGTGTAGCACGGGAGTGTTACATCTATATATTGGAGAACTCATACTTAACCTACAAGTAATCTATTAAATAGATAACACAAAGATCTATATAAGAATCCATTTAATCTAACACTCCCCTTCAAGCTGAAGCATCTAACATGTCCAGCTTGTTACATAATGATTCTTTATGTTATTGATAACAAAAAAAACTGCATAACTTGAAATAAATGAAAGTCGTAGTACTAGTAAATATTGTAGCAGTAGTAGCTTCTTAGAGGCCTTATTCAAATTCTTCACTAATAACTCCCTAGAAACCATGAGATGGATACAAAGCAGAAAACTTGATCTAAAACACCAACGGAACAGTCAAATTACTGCACTAACACGTGTGGAAATGACATTCACACAACGAAGACGATGTAAGATCAAAGCACCAATGAGACAACTAGACTGCTACACCAACATGTATGAACATGATAGGTCCACACAATAGAGACGACTTGATCCAAAACACCAACGGGGCAATTAAACTACTACGCCAATACATATGGACGTGACAGGTCCACACAACGTAAATGACGTAGGATCTCAAAGCCATCTGAGAAATGAATATGAACAACTTTTTCTTTCTCTTACATTCTTTTCTCCTTTTTCCATTTTTTCCTTATTTTTATACATTCTCTCTCCTCCGTTTTTTCTTTTTGCTTTTTATTCTTCTTTCACTTTCTGTCTTCTCCCTCCTCATCGTCGCTTCTTCTTCCTCCTCCATCCTGATGCTCCATTTGCCTCTCCCGTCTCCACGGAAGGCATGTTTCGGACGACGACGCAAGACCATGGGCCAGGAAGGTCTGGAGTGGACGGTCGACTAGACTTGGGGGCCTGGAAGGCCCAACCGGCATCAGAGATGGCCTAAGATGACAAATGGCAGCATTAGGGGACTCGATTGCCCCTCCCGACGAGACTAAAGGGGCAAGAGGCCCCTAACGGCGAGACAGGAGGGCTTGGAAGGCCCTACTAGCGGGCTGGACTACAGTGGAGGGGCATGTTATTGTCGTCGGTAGGGCTAGACTGCCCTACGACGGCCAACAGCACCACTTGAAGGCTGAGAGGGCAGGTTCGCACAGGAAGGGCCTGGGAAGGTGGCGACGGCTAGTGACGACCTAAAGAGGCTAGACGACACTGACGGAAGGCCTGGACGAAGCCTGCGGAACCCGCGGATGGCCTGGACAGGCCCGACGGCGCCGGCAGACTGCTTAAACAGGCTCGACGACGCCGACAGACAGCTTGAACAAGCTTGACGATGGCTGATGAGGGCTCTAGATACACTGGAATGGATGGCAAGCTGCGCAGGAGGCAAAGACAAACTGGGCAGACGGCAACGACGGCGGGAGGTGGCCGGAGATGGGTGGTCGAAGGCAAGGACGGTGGCCGATGGCTGGTAGGAGGGAGAGAAAACTCGGTGGTGGTGGAGGAGGACAAGAAAGGAAAAGTTTTCCCATGGATCCGCTGCAGCCAACGGTAGTGCTTTGACGAAGGTCCACCTACGACGACAGCGGCTACTCTCTTTTTCTCTCAAACCCTAAAGTTTTTCCTGAACTCTGGTACCATGTGAGAAGGAAAGAAACTACTATATTGGTCATTCAATAACAAAGGATTACAATCTCCTATATATAGAAGAACACATACTTAACCTACAAATAACCTATTAAATAGATAACACAAAGATCCATATAATGATCCATTTAATCTAACAGATCGAAAATTTGGATATGGACGATGATAAGAAACAAAGCTAGAAATGGGATGAGTTGTGGTTGATCGGCTACCTTTGCGAAGGACAATGGGAAGATTAAGGTCAATGTTGCTTAGACCTTCAAACTAAGATTAAGTATTGGTCTGTTATTGAGTTCGTAGTGGATCCTTGTGACGCCTTGTGTAAACCTACAAGGGTCGAGATTAACTGACTTGACAAGACTCGACTACTCAATCGGAATAGGCAGAGGAATAGATAGTGATTCTTCATAAGAGGAAGAACCACCAAAGTAAGGAGTAGAATCAAAGAATATGACATCAACCAAAGTGAAGAGATGCTTGGTAGCAACGGTAGCCTTCTTGTGTTTTTGAGTAACCAACAATGATACACATGATAGATCGAGGTGCTAGTTCGTCAAGACCCAAGCACAAGGTAGCTATGAGAACCACGTCAAACCAAAAAACTTTGAGAATGCTCATTTGGATTAGCAAAGTGCATGCAACATCAAAAATATGCCTATGTTTTCTATCGGTAACTCCATTTTGTTGTGAGATATGAGAACATAAAGTTTGGTAAATCATTATCAAGGAAGCACAAAAAGAGATAATGTCAAATTGAACAAATTCAAATACATTATCAGTGACACAAGTAACATCAGACTATTGATTTTTTAATTCAACAAAAAAAATCTTTGACAATTTTAGGAACATGTTTCTAGTCTTTTAATAGATATACTCGACAAACTTGAGAGGAATCATCAATAAACATAGTATAATACCGATGATCAAAAACAAAAGGAACACAACTAAGATCCTAAATATCTGCATGAACAAAATCAAATGGACATTGAATGACAAAACCACACTGACTATGATAAGTAGCACAATGATGCTTACTTAACTGACACAACGCATACTAAAATGACTCTAAAGACATCCATGGTTAAGGACTATTAAAGCATTTTCAAGGAAGGATGACCAAACCGATAGTACCATAATAACAAAAAGGTAGAGGTAAAGATACCAAACAGTTGAGCCTGTGGAACTTCATCTCAAACCAAAAAAAGAGACCACCGCCATGCTTAACGTCTAAACCAATCCTCTTCTATCCTGAAAACTGCAATGGAAACGGAAAAAAAGTTACAAAATAACATAATACTTTACTAATAGCATTTGTTAACGGAAAAGTTCATGATGTAAAGTACTCTGTCCAGTGAAACTTTCGAAGTGGCTTCCACCACCCCTCCAACTAGACACAATTTACCATTGACAATTTGGACATTCAAAAAGGATGACTTGGGTGAGAAGGATGAGAAAAGGTCTTAGGTACCAGTCATATGGCTTGAAGCACCTAAGACTATAATCTAGGAAAAATCTTTTAAAACTAGGAATACACTAGTACCTGGAGTGGAAACTTGGTAGGCAGTGGTAGTAGATTAAGATGCTTGGCTATGTAAAAGACGCTCGTATTCCTCCAGAGAGATGGTGACCGACTTTGTGGTTGTAGAGGCAATAGAGGAGTCAACTATCATAGCATTCTACATCCACTCAGACTTTCCAAATTTCTCCCAACACTTCTCAAAGACATAGTTGGTGCGGCTACAATGTTCACATTTCCTATTTCCATGATTTCCATGGTCTCCCCCTGAGAGTTGACCCCAACCGTGCCCACGGCCACGACCTCTGGTAGAGCTCACTATGGCAGACTGATCTAAACAGTGGTAGGCATGCCAGTAGATATCCACAGGACATGAGAGAACGTATTCTCCAAGGAAGGTACAAAATCAAGCATCTGGTTATGTATCGGAGAGAAAATCTCTAGATTAAGGGCCAAGAGGAAGATGACTACGTAAGTTCCTCACGGCACTACCTTATCTTAGAGACATCAGCTACCAATGGTTGGTATATCCCCAGTTCATCCAAAAAGACTTGTAGGGAGGAGTAAAGGTCTTAAACAGATACATTCCCTCGCCTAAGGGTGAAAAGCTACTCGTACGTCACACAAACTCATGAGATGTTCTTCTCATTACCTTATATGCTTTTCGGTGTATCTCATATCTTCTTGACTGGTTTCAACATCATCACTCCTCTCAAACTATTTTCCTCCATACTGTTAACCAGCCATGAGATTACGCCACAGTCATCGACAAACAAGTCATCAAACACAACGTCCTTCGCATCCAGGAGACCTTGGTGATGTGTCTGATCTCACCATGAGCACCGATAAACATCTCAAAAGCTTGTGACCTAAAAAATGGTTTTTTCCATTCTATTTGATGGAAGTGCCACTCAGGCCCTTCAACCAGGAGTCACGAGAGGATAAGAAGGCCATGACAAGTCTAAAGGGGCACAAAACACAATGTTGCTGGTATAAAATTGCACAGCAGGCAGTATTCTTCACAGCAAACACAAAGTGACGACCTGAAGACCTTCATAGGCAGCAAGTAGGCAGAAAATAGGCAGGAAATGGCCGCAAAGGGCTCATACCCCCATCTCAGGTCGCCAACGGGGGGCTGGCAGGCCACCAACAGGGTTGCTAGCCCTATCAAAAATCAAGAAAAGGTCGATCCGACCAGAGGAGAAGAACAGCCTACAAAAATAGGCCAAAAATGTTGGCCAATGGCAGTGATGGGCGGCAGCAGGTGGAGGCTAAGGTTTGATAAGATATTCTAACCTATGCTCTTGATACCATCTTAGGGTAAAAAGGTGACGAAAAAGTTGTGATTGATTAGTACTAATCCTTTACTTATAGAGGTTACATGTACACATGGGTATACGAATCACTAGGTGGATCCATTTACTCTCTTATCAATATATCAATAAGGCTAACAATCTAGATATACAATTTATGAGACCTCATAAGCTAACCTCATATGCACTGGCATGTGTGTTTTGAAGGGACATCCACATCGCACATGTTGTGTGTTACATGCAGTGGGCCGCATATTGTACCTTGCACATTAAGGGGAGTAAATGGCCTGCAAAAGCCCCACATATTTGGGTGCAGATACTACTGATCGGTTGAATGGCACATTCAATTTAGAGTGAAGTTGATAGACCATCAAAATAAGAAAGCTAAAGATTCACTTCGTTCAAAGAAATGAACATTATGATCAACTGATTATTATTAGAAAATGAGACTGATGACAACAAGGAGGATGCTTTCGTGGAACTTGATGATGATTTAGATGGATCATGATTAGCTTGTTTGTTATTTTCTCAGCTTTTGCACTATCGCATTATGGACCTAATGTTTTGCTTGATATTTTTCTGCAAGGAGATTGTTTCAAACTAATTACTATTATTTTGCTTGTGAACTTACTATTGTGGAGCATTGACTTGCTATATGCATGTTTTGCAATTGTTTATCTGCCATATTTGTTTTTCTTATTTTGTTCCCATCTTTTGTTTAAGCTTATTTGCATTTATGATTCTCAAAAAATACTTATTGCATTTATGAATCTACGGTTGAAATATGAACTTTAATTCCAATGTAGCAATTGTATTGTAAATTTATTTATATGTTATATATTTTTAACGATAACTATTAAGTAAAAAGAGAATTATATATTATTATCATAACAAAGGATTACAATCTCCTATAAATAAGAGAATGCATACTTAACCTATAAGAAATCTAATAAATGGATAACACATATATCTATATAAGAATCCATTTATTCTAACACTCCCCCTCAATCTGGAACATCTAACATGCACAGCTTGTTACATAATAATTGTATGAGTTATTATGTTATTGACAAAGAACTACATAACTTAGAAAGAATGAAATTAGTAGTTGTTGTTATTGTTATAGCCATAGTAGTAGCAATAAGTAGACAAACAACAACTATAACCAATCACGTTAGCCATAAGGTAGATAGAAAGATAACAACTATAATCAATCACATTGGTCATAAAGTAGGTAAGAAACAGCAAGGCTTAATCACGTTGACCATATGACAATAGCACAACAGGAAAGTTTTGTTTTTCAAAAACTTCAAACTTCAAAGGGTTTTAGTAAATTTTGCAATTTTAGAAGACTATTAGACTGAAATGCAAATAGCCAAATAAACCCTAATTTCGTTCTCCCCCCTCCCCCATTTTTCCTCCTTATCCACACCACCTTCCTTCGTCAACAACTTCTTCTCTTCCTTCCTTTATCTCCTCTCTCTATTTCTGGTGGACAAGGAAGTGTGGCTATGGCGACTACGAGTACTAAGGATGCCACAGTAACCAAGGACAAGAGGAGGAGGATGGCTGCAACGAGGTGACAGTGGGTTGCCAGTGACATGCATGGTGGAAACCACAAGCAGAACACCTACAACACATGACTGAATGATGGTGACAGTAATAAGGAATTTTTAAGGGACCAATGGTGACGGAACAGCCTAGATCTAGGCTCGATAGCGGTGGGATAGGATCTAAGCCTCACGGTGGCATATCAAGCTTTAGATGAGAAATGAGAAGGTTTTCCTATAGGTTCACCGTTGCCAATGGTGGTGCGATGATGGCAGACCAATGACAGCAACGGCTGCTGCTGCTCTCTCTCCCTTTTTTTTTTGGGTTAAACCCTAAACTCTAATATCATGTTAAGTGGAAAGAGAATCATGTATTATACTTCTCAATATGGCATCTTATACCTTCATTCAAAATACTAAGGCAACTAAGGAAGATAATGGAAACCTATGCTTGATACAATGAAATTTGACATCACTACTTTTTTTCTTGCCTAGCCAAGAACTTTATGTTTCAATGGTTAGACCTATTTGACTATACTAGTAAAATCCAGCAACGTTTTAGCTGTCATGAACTCTTATGATCAGCATCCTACTGTTTGAATGACCTTAATAATTTTCAAGTTTCTTTTCTTTTAGTTACGCAAACACCATTTCATTCTCAAAAGCCTGGCAACATATCTGATAACTTGAAACTTCTTTTCACTTGATAATGTAATGCAAACTACAGTTATAAGAAACACAAGGATAAAATATAATTAGAGATATAATGAGATATTCAAAGGAGTATCCAGTCTCAGAGACTACTTGGAAAAAGCACAGATTAATCAATCTAAAAATATCAAGAAGAAAGTTGGTACCAATCACCATTTGTTATTTAAACACAGCACGTCATTAACGAGTTGACATGGTTTAGGTTGTAGAAATTTTCACTAAAATATATATCATTGTACAACATATATACGCATTTGCATTTAGGTTGTAGAAGGGATTTTTTATAATTAATTGATTTTAGAAGATTGTTTCAACAAAAGACTTCACCTACAAAAGTAAATGATACTATCATATCTCATTCTCACCTATCTTGCATGGCCCTGGATGCCCTCAATTCACCTCTCCGAGCAAGTAAATGAACATGGCGTGCATATTTAGTGAGATATATTGCCTCCTCTGTTGCAGTATCACCACCTCCCACAACTGCCAAGGCCTGTCCTTTGAACAGTGGAGATGCTCCATCACAAATTGCACAAGCACTTATACCTCTGCTCCAAAATTCATCTTCACGTGGTAGCCTGAGTCTTTTTGCAGTAGCTCCGGTTGCTAAAATTATTGTATGACACTTCACCTAAAACAGCCAAATCAAGCAAAGATAATTAGACCATTGTACTAACTAGTTTTCATAGAATTTAAATCATAAACTCGCCTGTAGTCTTGTGTGGAAAATGCCTGGGCATGTTAGATAGAGGAGCAAAACAACATAGACTGAATGACCAATTGTTGACGTAAAATGTAACAAACCTTCTGTTTTTAGCAGCTAAGGGAAATTTTATTTGAAAAACTCAAGGAACGAGAAAGAAAATGCATAGAAATCCTATCAAGATGATAAGATAAAGCAAAACAATGGACATTCCAAGAGTGAAACCAACAAGACAAGCACAAAAGCATGAACGAGGGACACCAATCAAGCCCCATCACAGGCCAACAACAAGCACATCCAACCAGGCAGCAATTGCCACATTCATAATGACATCATCATCCAACGAAGGGGAAAACCATTCAATCACCATGCCAAAGACCATCTCCTTCCTATTGGTGCTCAAGCTTCAGCCCTTGGAAAATTCTCCTATTTCGCTACAATCACCTTGCCACCAAAATGCATGTGGAAGCATCTTCCCCACACTTCTCCTTGTGCCACTCAATCCTACGTTTCTCAAAACAGCTCCCTGTTACCCTTTCCTTCCACCATCAAACCCCACCAAATTAAACCATCAAAGTCCAATTGATGGATACTCAAAGAAGGGTTCCCATGATTCCTTTTCTTCAGAGCTAAACAAAAAGAGCACCTAACTTATTTCTCTCAATTAATGTGGATATAAAATGCGATAATGTGGTATTCCTTAACAACGCCTTCATAATTTGCAATCATACTGAAATTCCTTAAGTTCAAGCATCATCAAAAAAAGATAAGAGCAGTGTTGACATACGTTTGATTCTCTACTATTTTAATCCTCGTGAAATGGGAAGTTTCTGTTTTAGCACCAAACAACTATCAGTTCCGGTTTATACTTGTCTGGTATGCATAATCGACAAGTTCATGTAGCAGGTAGATATTCTATGCGGCATGATGATAAATCACAGGCATATCAGACCATGAAGGAGCAAATTATAATGATCAAGTTCTAATATTTAAAGCAAGATAAAATAGTAAACAAGCGTAAATTATTACCTCACGGTCACTGCTCCGGACAGTAAAAGGACTGGTCTTAGTGTCAACATATTCTACATCCTCTTGGAAGAGTTCAGCACCCCAACGCTCGGCCTGTTGTCGCATCCTAGAGAATAGAACAGGAGAAAACCATTGTCACGACACAGTCGCAAACAAGGAGACTTATTTTGTAACCAACAAAGGGAATTCCCTTTCCTAACATAACATTTCCATAGACGCTAGAAAATAACGAAATAACAGGAAACAATCAACAACAAAACCAACAAAAATGAAAATTCTTTCATCAAAATTGTTTATACCTATCCATCAAATCCGGACCAGTTACTCCTTTAGGAAACCCAGGGAAATTCTCGACCTCCGTGGTAGTCATCAACTGTCCTCCCGGAACCCCACCCACCTGATAACCTTCGAAAACCAAAGGCTTCAAGTTCGCTCGCGCCGCATAGATCGCAGCAGTATACCCCGCCGGACCCGACCCTATGATAACCAAATTCTCAACTCCACCACCTGCACAAAATCACCACCCCTCAAAAACACGCACAAGCACGACACGTGACGAAAACCTTTTTTTTGAATAACATCAAAAACAGCATCTTTAACAGTGGCAGACAGTTTGAGGCTCAACCCGCTGCCGCTCTTAGGATTCTGGCGGAAGAAAAGAACGAACCAGGGGAGGAGGAGGAGGAGGAGGAGGAGGGAGAGGTGGACTCGACGGAAGAAGCGGCGGCTTGGGGGGGCGAGCAGCGCCGGTGTAGGGCCGGGTGGAGGCGGCGGTGGACGACTGCGACGGGTGGAGTGGCGTGTCGGTGGTGGTGATGGAAAACGGTGGCGCCGCAGTTGCAGGGGATTGGGGAAGGGCGACGTGGTGAAGGAGAGATGGAGACGGCGGCTGCCATTCTACCACCACCTCCTCCTGCTGGCTGCTGTGGGTGGTGCTAATCTGCTTGCCCCTTCCCGACCATACAAAACTCATATTCTTGTGTTGATGCCGTTGGGCTGATGATCACAGCGAGTGGCATAGCGCTCTCTATGTTTTTGTTTTTTCATTATCAAAAAAAAGTTGTTTTCCCATTTTATTATTATTTATTGTATAAAAATGTGTAGACATGGAAAAAATCCTATTGGAATTGGAAAGGGTCGTTGGATGAGGGTTCAATAGAATTTTAGAGTACTATAAGAGTAGGGGTGCAAACGGATATGGTATATCCGTAAAAAATTCGTATTCGTATCTGTTTCTGGGTGGATACGGATATTCGTATTTGTTTCTGGGTAGATACGGATACAAATACGGATATAGATTTTTCAATTTGAACGGATACAGATACGGATACGGATATATAGTTTGAAATTTCAACAGATACGGATACGGATATCCGTATTAATATTATAATATATAAATTTAATTATTTATTTTTATATATAAACTGTATAACAAATTAACAATTAACACTAGTAACTTACTGTATATAAACTTTATATATAAACTGTATACGGATACAATTAACACCGGATACTGGCAGTAAGAGTAAGTCAGTAACAAAAAAAGCCCCGATCTTCCCCGCCACTCTTCCACGAAAAAAGCCCTAGCTTCCGCCCTCTTCCGCTCGCCGATCTCTTCCGCCCTCTTCTGCTGATCGTCGATCCCGTTCCCCCCTCTTCCGCCACTCGACGTCGATCCCAGACCCCCTCACTTCCGCCACACCAGTCGACGTCGACGTCGACAGCCCACCCCCCTC